>JAODJX010000027.1:21963553-21975761 GCA_026776945.1 Isichthys henryi | reverse complement strand
CGCCCCCCCGCCCGGAAGGGTATGAATAATGAATGAGGATGAAAAGGGAAGTGACTGGACCCCCAGTTCTCAGAGACACAAACCCCCAGTGAAAGCAGAGAGAAGACACCTCTCCAATGACAATGTCCCCCCCCCTCCAAATCACCCCTCCCTCCCACCGGTGTGTGACTGAGAGCCTGGGAGCGGTGCTGCACGTGTGGATTTCGCTCGGAGCGCAATCAGCTCCCCGGTGAGCGGGAAAGGTGATGCGTTGGTCTTCGCCCTGATAACTTGGTCCCGCCACGCCTCCACCCTCTTCAGAACACCTCGCCACCCCCACCGCTCCCTCTCCATCCTGACCTTTCGAATGGAGGAGCTGAAACTTCAGTGCTCAGCAGCTGCAGTCCTTTATGTGTATCATTAAAATAAAATGCAGGTTGCACATACATACCTACCTGCCTTCTGCATGCGTGCATGACCCCCATGAACATGCTATTCTGCCCCTGTAGTTAAAGGCCCCTTTTAATAGCTAGTTAGGATCTTTGTATACGACCAATGACGGCTTTTTAATTGGTTGTTGACAGTCACTTGTTTTCAAGGGAAGGCGGAGTTACAAATCGCATACTGCTATAAGGGGGCAATGTCAGGTACACAGACGTGCGTACAGTATGTATGTGTAAGGAGAATCTGTCAGCCTTAAGAAAGACTATGGTTCCAGTCTGCCTCACTCAAAGGAGATGGCACAACAGCGAGGGACTTATTTAATCACATTAAACTGAACATTTCCAGTAAATGAACAGTGTAAACAAGGTATAAACACGGGATCTCAGAACGCAAGATGGATGCATCTTTAACGAAGACTCTCACTCGACAGGCTGGCTCCGTTCTTAATGATAACTTATATTTGCATCTTAAACAGTCTGATAGGCATTCCGCCACTGAAAAGCGAGCTCTTAATTGCATCCAATTAGCTGCTGATTGGAAACCGGCAGCTTCTATATGACAGTCAGCCTCTAAACAAGTCTGTGTTATTGAGTGGCTTTTCAGCGCAGATATGCAGACATCCCTGATTGTGGAGCATTTTTTTCTGGGGGGGGGGGGGTGGGCTGTGTCTCACTCCTCACAATCAGGTTGTAGTATCAACGCTTCTTCCTGAACACCACAGGCTCCTTAGTGCTTTATGTTCTTTTTCCGGAATGTTCCCTTTCTCAGTTTCTTTCCGTCCAGGAGGTCTGTCTGAGTGGTCTGCTCCCCTTCTCATTGCTTTCTTAATTTCTTTCAAGTTTACAGAGATGAAAATGCTGGATCAGCACACCTGACTCAGCACTAAACATGCTACACATACCAAACAGGCAGCATGATACTAACAAGCTGGCCAGTCCACACCCTAACCCTCCTGAAACATTGGCCGGGGGCCGAATGCCGAATGCCCGCCGGTGTGGATGAACACCTTATCCTCCAGCAGGCAGAACTCTGAAAATCTGCAAGGATTCCCTTGCTTACTGACTGATCCTTCTTAGCACGCCAACTGGAGCGTTCACAGAGAATCCCAGAATTTTCTGTAATGATCTCACAGCTGTGGGTTTGCCCCTCCAATGAGTTTTGCTTTACGTTTGCACGCGAATCGCTTTTAATGGTCCTTTTAAATCTTTGTAACAGAATTATAAACTAGATGAGGCTTGTAGGCATAAACTCCCATCAGCACTTCATCTGCATCAGGGTCCCATCCAGGAGTCCACACTCATCCCAAAGACATTCAGGGTCAGATAGGTGTGTATTCAGGGGCGGGGCCACATGGGCAAATCTGATTGGCCACTGGACTGACTCCACCCCTGTCACTAACTGATTCAATATATATCATTGGTTGGCCCCTCTGTATGATTTATGCCTCCATTTAAAAATCCTCGAAACTCCCCTAGCACGCCCTGTGTCCAGGTTTCCTTCCCGACTATGAACGCTTCCCCATAAAAAATCACCCCCCTTAATATGGGATGTTTTTCAATGTTTATGTACTGGGTTACCATAGCACCGGGATAGAGAAAAACCTACTTGTGTCTATGTAGAGCTGATGACAATATTACAAAATAAAAACCAGGCCTCAGTTCACCTCCATTGTAAAACATCTTCTCCAACTGACAGACATTAAAGAGATGATAGAAGCAGAGCAGCTCACTGGATCTCTTCTAAAAACTGCTGTAGACTGTCAGGGAATCACAGCTACCGCTGCTGCCTGAGTGGACATAAATAACGACATAATTTGCAGCAATCTCTCCTGCCCTCTTCATCTCCGATTTCTCTGGGGTCTTCAGGCTCATACACTCCTGGATTCCCACATTGACTGATCATGCAAAATTTTCTGTTGCGATTCCAGTTCGATTTTGATCTTGTGCTCCGAAGCTCCGTCAACTTAACATCCAGTCTTCGCCAAACACGAGAGAGGCACGCAACTGAGGAATTCGGGCTATGATTACCTCTGGTGGTGTCAAGGTTGGTGTCACTGGGGCTAGGGTACGTCTCGTTGATGATGATGTATTAAGGAAAGTGGTCTGTCTTTGCTATTTGGCTTCATTGGGGGGGGGGGGGCTATATGATCAGTGTCAGGTGGCAATTGGGGCAGATGAGGTTGTGCCGCCCTTTTAGTTATTTTTTATTATGCAAATTCAGGCCAGCTCAAGCCACGCCCACCCATACCTACACACCAATTCGATTCGCCAACTCTGCTGGGCTGTGGGAGGAAACCAGTGCTTTCAAAGTACCCAGTATCCATTTACCTAATGGTACTAGAACAATCCTTGGATTTTTTAACTGGCCATGCTATAGTACAAATCTTTATGTGCCACGCCCCCTACTGAACACGCCTAATATTACGGACAGGATTGGGCTGCCAGCGTTTTAACCAAATGCAATCTGATGCAAAAACTTTTTCCTTGGATGTGAGGTTAAGTGTCATTTTTCATTTTTAATATCTTATAAATATTCAGCTGATAGTTCTACTTCATAAATGAGTTAGCAACTGAATATTAATAGAGAATAAAAGATCAATTAACATATTAGAATAAAATGTGTAACCTGTGGTGTGTCTAGCGTATAATTATCTCCTATCTCTTCCATGGGTCATGCTCCAGAACAGCTGGATAACTGCACATCCCTTGATAATCTCTTTAACCATTCCGAACCAATCTTTATATCCTTATTAAAATTTTTGCTCATTCATTAGGCCAGCCTAGAAAGGCACTGGGGCTCAATGAAGTGATTTCGCTCACTTAGCATCACATGCCATTAACCTCCGTGACCCGCACATGCCCGCTGGCTCTGCTGCTGTGAGGGGAAGTAGGGATTCAGTGCTATTGGTAGAGCCCTAGGGGTGGGAAGGGGAGGAGGAGCCTGGCATTGCGGAGGGAATCTGATTGGCTGTCAAGGAACCAATGAATGGTGATGAGAAATGTACTATATTACAAAGCTTAGTATTTCACAGATTGACTCGGGTTCAAAATGAGGCTGTCAACACTCGATCGACATTTAATATGCTACATCATTATTAGGCAGCGAAACATCTGCATATGTAAATTTGAATCTTTTACAACTGTGAGACTTTAACACCTAGCGAAAGCGTGATACGGAGCCGGGGTGTGACACACCATGGGTACTCACAGTCAAATTTAGGTCTGTGAAATAGAGATAAATCTGGATGCCTTCTGGGGTTAAACACAACTAGCGTAATTCACGCTGCACTCCCACAGGGCGGCTCCGCGTGTTTTTCCGTGTGATCTACAAATCGCCTAAATTCATGCTTTGGAGGTCAGTCCAAGAGAACCAGAAGCGTGCTTCAAATATTACACAGTCAAAGAACACGTTCAGTTACATCTCAATCAAGATTGCTTTGGACTGCAAACTTGTTCAGCTGTGCCCAGTATAGTTATAACTGTATATAAGTGAAAACCATTAAATAGACTTTCTGTCTGGCAGGCAACTAGCCGCACAATAGCTCAGTGAAGACAGGTAACAGACCCATGGTTTATATTAGATTGACAACTGACAGTTAGAGTTACTCAGTTGTTCGTTATCTATCAATTAACTAAATTTACTTTCACAAACTAGGAAATATCTGTGTGCTGTGAGCTGGGAGAATTTTCAGCATGTAAACATGGAAATCAAACATCGAGGTAGAAATTCTGCAGATGATTGGAGGCTATAAATAAACAATTCATTAATGAATGCCTCTGTTTAATTAAACATTGCTGCTGTCATCCCGCACTGGGGAATCATGCTGAATAAAGTGCTCTGAAGCACACGACTCCCACCCTAAATGACATCGGCCGACAATATGTCAGCTTTTGATGCAGCCTGAGTGCGATTCGCCAGAAAAATCCATCTCATTTGCATCTAGCCACTTAACAGATGGTATGTCTTGCTTTTCTGTTTGCGCGGATCTGCTTATCTTTAAGGCTGATCTTTAAAAATACTCTGGGTGGGAGTTGTTTTTTGAAACGTCTGTACATTACTGGCACATTAACTCCAAAAATGTCAGGTGAAGACTCACTTGAAACTGGCCGGAGACCGTCACCATGACGACATGAAAGACAGAAGCCCCGGACTTCAGTCAAATGCTGGGCCATAAATCAATAAATAACCTCGCAGTCTCACTGTGATCCCCGAACAGAGAAATAAAACACACACGCACCCATGCACATATATCCTAGCCAATCATAAACACTCGAACAATAAAAACCTCTCCGTCATCCGTCTGAAAGAGACAGGCCCCCCGGATAAACACCATAATAAAATACTAAGCCGCCTGATCCCCACAGACGCACTGAAATCCCATATTAGGGCGCGGTGCAGGCCGTGTTTTCCTGCCTCCTTTGGGATTGCCGAAACGCTCGCCGGCTCACAAAGACGTCCGGGAAGCTTTGAGAATCAACGTGAGCCGGGGAGATAATAACCACAGCAGCCGGGGTCGACCCACCCCATCTCCCGAGATAGCATTCTTTCATATTTTATCATGGGAGTCCTGGGAACCGTTTTCACATTTATGTTTGCCCGATGGCCGAGTTCGGAAGCCGAAGGTTTTGTGTGTCTCACTTCAGGACCCTGACTAACTCGCAGACCACAGAGAGGTCTATAATCGCAGCTTTACGGTCTATAGAAAGCAGGTTCTGCCGGCCGTCTGAATCCGGTGAGCTGCGTCAGTGACAGATCCACCCCCTGTGATGCCCATGGCTCTCTGAAGATCCCCCTCGATTCCCAGTTGGCTTTAATAAAAGTTAGCGAAAGTTAGTATTCCTCATAGGCTCCTGTGGAATACAGCAATATTAGATAATAATGGGGCCAAGAGTGTTGGAACACTGATTAGCCTCTGGAGACAACTTGGCCGGCAGATTTGCACATAGATGCAGGATAGCGGTGATAAGGACCTTGCAGGCTGTGTGCGCTTGTGAGAGTGCACACGTACACACGTGCATACATGTAATACACGACGACGTGACCTCATCTATGCTTATCCAGTCGCAGAATGTTGCTCCCGACGTGGAGGATGGACATGCAGCCGAAACGTGTTGCGTTTCCCAACGCAAACCACACACAAAGGCAGTCTCTGCCTTTGAGACTCATTTGACTTTGAAAACCCCAGCTCAGGCTGTGGGCCGCCAGTTTCAGCCAGTAAGCACCATTAACTCGCCTGCAGGTCCATCTGATAACAGGGCAACCTCCTGCACAGAAACAGAGGGTCCATCCCAGATCCCCCATAATCATCTTTTTCCTCATTTCTGCCTCTGCCCATCAATGACTAATGAACTATTTAAAGACAATATTTTCTCCATTAATAATGTATAACCCAGATAATGTCAATTGACTGTAGTTAATTTTATGCTTGTTAAAAATGCATAAAAGTGCCTAATGAGGGGCATATTAATGATGCTTAATTACCTCCTGGTTTGCCTTATCTCTGTTTTTTTCACCATGCGTAACTGTTTCATGCACTAATGTAAGACTAATATCTGCTCCAGTTTGCTCTTGCGTTATAGGGCTTGCTGTTTGGCGCAGTGGATTGGCTCTTTGTGATAGGGGATGGCTCTTTAGGGATGTGGATTGGCTCGTCTGAAAAGGGGTTGGCTCTTCAGAAATGTGGATTGGCTCTTTGGTGAAGGGGTTGGCTCTTCAAAAATGTGGATTGGCTCTTTGGGGAAGTAGATTGGCTCTTTGGTGAAGGCATTGGCTCTTGGGTGAAGCGGATTGGCTTTACAGTAAAGAGGTTGCCTTTTCGGTCATGTGGACTAGCTCTTCAGTAAAGGGACTTGCTCTTCAGGTAAGTGGATTGGCTCTTTGGGGAAGTAGAGGGGACTGTTGATGAAGCGGATTGGCTCTTCCGCCACAGAGTTACCTCTTCAAAAATGTGGACTGGCTCTTCGGGGAAGGAATTGGGCTTTCAGCTAAGTGGATTTGCTCTTTGGGGAAGCACATTAGTTGTTCGGTGAAGCACATTGGGTCTTTTGTGAAGCATATTAGCTGTTTGGTGAAGCAGACTGGCTCTTTGGTGAAGCACATTAGTTGTTTGGTGAAGCACATTGGGTCTTTTGTGAAGCATATTAGCTGTTTGGTGAAGCACACTGGGTCTTTGGCGAAGCACATTAGTTGTTTGGTGAAGCACATTGGGTCTTTGGCGAAGCACATTAGCTGTTTGGTGAAGCACACTGGGTCTTTGGCGAAGCACATTAGCTGTTTGGTGAAGCACATTGGGTCTTTGGTGAAGCACATTAGCTGTTTGGTGAAGCAGACTGGCTCTTTGGTGAAGCACATTAGCTGGCATTGGCCCTGCAAATTGGGTCTTCGGTATAGGGCGAAGTGTCTTGGGTGAAGTGGCTCTTCAACAAAGGAGTTGGTGCTTTTTTGGGAATTTTCATCACCCCCCCATAACATGGACTAACCGGCATGATCCCTGTAGGCAGTTTGCGGCTGGTGCTTTGGGTGAAGGTGTTGTGGGGAGGTGTGTGGACATCCTGACCTGGGCTGCCCCCCCCCACCAGGGCTGCTAATGGAAGCACATTATTATTCACTGGCTGCATTTTTTTTGCCTTTCAATTAAAAGCACTTGAAAAAAAATGAAAAGAATCTTGCGCAGCCCACAATGCCGCTGTCTGACGCTTTGTTCCCGCGCTGGGTAATGACTCCCTGTGCATGTTGTGAAAAGACTGACAAAAGCCCTTTGGTAAAGAGCGGGCAGCTCTCTCTCCCCTTTCATGCTCATCCCCGGTGGGTGTTTTGACAGTACTGACGAAGGGGTGTGTGAAGGCGCTGCCCCCCTGGGCTCCGTCGCTCTCCATGGCTTCACCGGCGAGCCCACGCCAGTCGCATGTAAAATACGCCGACTTCAGCAGCCCACGGATCTGCCCCGCAGAGGTTCGGCCATGGCTCCTGGCAGGGTATTGCCGAGGTGCCGAAATTCTGTATCCGGCCGGAGCCTGTCGGATCGTTCAAGGCCTTGCAGTGACAGATATGCTGTCAGCCTCCACAGACGAATAAATTCCCAATCATCACTCGAGGAATGTGGCAATTTAAGAAATGTGAACCGGTGGTTTTTGATTTCCTTTCGCCACAGCTGGTCCCCCTCCATGGGGCCCGGCTACTCTAGCAGCCTTTCAGTGACAGCGCTGATGACTGCCCTGAATTAATGCCAAGTTAATGCTGCTGTTCCAAATTTGGCACTGATTTGGGCGTTTCAAGGCTGGGTATCACTCTACGATTCCTTTTGTCATCCTCTGATCTCTAAAAACCTGTAAATAAATAAAATTAATATTCAAAATGACACCAGGAGCGATAAAGGGCATGGCAAACAGGACGGCTGTAGAAGCGACATATAAAATTGCAGCTGGTTCTGGGGAAGCACCCTGAAAGTATTTCCAGGGAATTATTTATTAATCCAGTCGCACAGGAGATGAAGCCCAGCTTTGTACTGTACAGAGAACGAATTGCTTTTATTAAAAAATAATCTTCCATTGAATGCTTTAAAATGCACCCCTCCCCCACCAACAATATAAATGTTATACCTGTGAATATAATCTTGGCTTTGGGAAGTGAATTAAGCATAAATGTCCCTCGACGGGAGTGCAGGAGGAAAGGGCGATCAGAGGAGAGAGAGTCAAGAGGTGCGGGCAGTGGGTCATGTTTGGGTTTGGGGGGGGGGGGTGTTTGGGAAACAAGACCCAGGCCCCAGGCCTACAGTAAGATTTGCTGCGTTCCGGGATCAAGCGAAACAAGGCCCTGCTTTTCCATGCGGATCTCTGTGCGGAGGTGAGGGACAATAAAAGAGGAGGTGGAGGAAACAAAAAGGGAAGTTAGGGTAAAACGGCAGCACGGGGGCCCCAGGGGATGAGCGGGGACCGGCAGCCGTCTCGCCGAACAAAGGAGCGGGGGGCCAAGCTGTGACACCCACATTTATAATTGCCGAAAATCAAACGCAATCAAAGTAAAAGGCTGCTGGCTCAGAAGGGCAATTAACACACAAATAAAATGTTTACATTACTACATTAGTTGGGGTTTCTGCCCCCGCAGAAGCGACATATAAAAGGGCATCCACAGCACATACAGTGAACGCTGCACAGAACGATAATTTCAGCATTACACATAACTTCATGATGCACTATAATGGTCAGTATAAGGATTAATAAAGCATTACAGCATCTTCTATTGACAGACATAAGGCATTATAGTGTTGATTATTATATTTTATAAGCTCCAATGAAGCTCTCATCTATAATGCACTATAAATGCCTTCAAAATGCATTATAATGGTCGGTATAAGAAACAAAGGATGCTTTGCACTGCATTATGAAGGTATCTGTAGTGAATAATAGATAAAAGCTTTATAAAGCATTCATAATGCATTATAAACATGCTATAATATGCGATGCCTTTTATAAATATTTATATCCATGTCTATAATGCTTTATGAATGCGTTATAATGTGCTAATATGCTCATAGATTGGTATAGACATGCCATTCATAGAAAGTGTTACTGAATAACATTTGTTGTTCATACAGTCAGCCAGCAGGTAGTATAGTGGTTAAGCAGATGGGCTGGTAACCCATCTGATTCTCAAAGAGAGGCATTGCTGTAGGCCATTCACTTGGCCTTCACTTAACCTTTCTCCAGTAAGAAGAACTAGACTGGGAATGAGAATGGCAAAATGGCCCAAAGCAAAAGCACCAGCTGGGCTTAGCAACGTACTGCTTGCGTGACACATTTCAGGCCGACCGGGTCTGATCCTTCAGCCCGATCTCTTTCAGCTAATAAGTCTGCCACATGCTGACACCGTCAAAAAAATAAATGAAAAAACATGCAGCTTCTAATTTTAATAAACATAATTACACAAGCCCAGTATTAACTAAGCGTGGCCTGTCATAATTTATATGCAATTAACATGTCTTCAGAGTCATTAGGAATCCAGAAGCGGAAACGTTCCCTTAGCTTGTCAGTTCCACTCAGCCGAATGGGGAGAGCGCGCTCTCACGGTTACACGGGTGTTTAGCTGACGCTCACTGGGAACATTTACATCTCCGGGTAGGTATGTTTCGAATAAATTCATTCGGACAAGATTTTACGGCGTATCCGGGCTGATTTCTCTCCCCGTAAACGCGTTCTGACTGGCTAAGCATGAGAAAGGCATACGGATTCACCAACGATCTGCGTTGCAAATCGAAAGGCGCCCTCCAGGTCTTTATGCTTGTCTGACATTAAAGCCTAACCCTTGGCAAAGTCCATGTGGGCCAGTGCTGCTGGTTAGCAGGAGTGGAGGCGTGGTTACGGGGCCCAAGGAACAGGCTGGCGTGATTCATATCTCAGATACTCTGAGCTTATGAATGACTGCTTTTATCCTGTCTGGCAGACCTATGGGACATTCTGGGAGAGGCTATTTTGGATTATTGAGTACATTCGTACTACCCACAAAACGGATGCTCATGCATATTTAAAACCAACTAGCTTGATACAGACTCTACATAGATTTAAAAATCAATTTAACGTGCAATAATCCATCCATTCGTCTTCTATAACTACCTATCCAGCGCAGGATTACGATGAGCCTGAAGACCCAACCCAGGAGCACAATGCAAGGGACAATGCAGGTCACAGGGCAGGAGACAATGCAGGAGACAGGGCAGGAGACAGGGCAGAGCACATAAAGAATGGGATGGCATGAAATAAGTATCTCAGTACATAATGTGCTACTCCAGCTGTCAGAAGTGATCTGTGTCAGTGCAGCACCACTTTCACCATTTAAACTGTAGAAAATATTAAAGAATACAAAACGACCACTATGCATTTAAAATAAAAGGCTTAAATAATACAAAAAATATACTGTTACAAAAGGGAACACAGATACAGATCAGACTGCTGCTGATACTATGCAACACACAGACACAGACACACACAGAGAGGTTTATAATGATATCTTTGTGGGGACTCTCTATTCATTTCTATGGGAAAAACTCTAATCCCAACATGATGACCTTAATCCCAACCTAACCCTAACCTTAACCATAAGTAACCAAACTAATTATGAGACTTTTAGCATTTTTAGTTTTTTGATTCCACTCACAGTTGGATCTGAAAAATGGTCCCCACAATGTAATCTAAACATAATCCACACAAACAGAAAGAGAGACACACACAAACACACACACATGCACATACAAACAGACACACACACAAACACACACACATGCACATACAGACAGGTCCTGAGGTCTCCGAGACTTGAATTCAAATGGAATAAGAAAATAAAAAAACCAAACTCCCATAAAATATTAACACAGCTTGGTATCAAGCAGTCAGCCGGTTTCTGTGCACGAAACATCAATAAAGACGTTTCTCAGCGTTGACATATTTGCACAAGGCCGTTTGGCTCGGAGGACAAACAGCAGACAGACCCGGTCCATGCGGCTCGCTCCTGGAAAGGGATCGCACCTCAGAACCACGCTTATCTATCCGTGATCCAGCAGGAAATGCAGCAAACAGCCAACGAGCTCGTCATGAACATGACCGTAACCCGCAGGCCTGCGCCACGGACAAACATGCGCTGGTACTGGTGCACCTCTAATGGATTTTCCTAATTATCTCTGTGAGTGCCTCCCGTAATACCAGCTTTTGTCGGCGCCTCTCTGTCATTTCCTGCCACGACTACTAGCTTCTCCAGCTAATTTACGTACATCAGAGTGGATTTTATTCACACTTTTAATTATGTTCGTTTTTAAAGCGCAAATTCCCTAAGATAATGGGTAATACATTACTGCCTGACTAATTTAATAAGCGCTAACGCAATGCCTGAGATCATTTTATAGGGTTTTTAACGGCAAAGCTCCGCTCAGGATGTCTTCAGCCAGATTCCGTTTTAATGACGACTTGCTCAGTTTCCACTGACTTAGACAGACACCGCTGTGTGTGAGTCAGGTAAGGCGGGGGGTTTTTATTCAGGCACTGGGACCTGTTCTGTGTTTCTGATTAATTCCTGTCGAATGCTGTCCCGACATGGAGTCGTACTTTTTATGCAGTTATACCTTTTGTGGGGTGGGGGGGGATTTTATCAGGTCCTAAGAAGATCAAAGGCTGATTATGGGATAGCGGGAGATTAGGGACACAAACGGATCTCAGGGTCGGACGGCGTTTGGTGAGTATGACTGGATACCAAAGGCCCTGTGTGCTTAATGTGGGTTGTCGGAGAAGGCTGATCTTGGATCAGCGACCTTCTGTGTGGAAGGCCTGCTCACACCACACACACAATGGGTGCCATGCAGACGGTCAGGAACCTGGGCCTGGGGGAATAGAGGGCTGATAAGCAGGGCAGCAGGATGGATGTCGATGATCAGTGCTCACTATCTGTTGCGCCATCACCCAGGCGTGACGGTCACGGCGGCGCCTGCCCTGCCAGGACCTCTGTCCATCCTGTCCCTTCCAGGTGCTCTTCAGCCCCCCCAGACACTAGACCAGCTAATCAGCCCCCGTTCATTTTGCAGATAGAGTGCATTACTGCTGGAGCGCAGTGAGACCTGGGTCGGGAATCTCCGGCCGCCATCTCGGAGCCGCGGAGCGGGACATCAATCTGGAAATTGGCAGAGATTAATCGGCGTCCCGGGGCCGGTGGCGGAGCGCGCCAATTACCGCGCACATATCAAATAACGTGACAACTCACCGCGCCGCCCCCCCCCCACCCCCCCCCCGTCCCTGACCTCTCCCCC
>JAODJX010000027.1:21945035-21957373 GCA_026776945.1 Isichthys henryi | reverse complement strand
GGCCTGCCCGGCCCGGCAGAAGGAAATAAACGTCTGACATTCCTTTCATTATTGTTTGTTATATGTATCAGATCGATCGTCGTGTCATGTTTCAGTAACAGCTTTTATGTTTTAATCAGGCCAGATTTCTGGTACAGTTTGCCCGTTCCCAGTATAAATATAACATTCACAAAGGGCAAGTGGGGAGGCTGGGAAGGCCAGAGGTAGACAGTCCCCAGATCAGTGGCCAGCCGCTCAGAAGTGGGGCGTGACATGGGGGGGCAAGGAGATGGTGTGACGATGGCCAGTTGCTTGGTGACAGATCATCAGGAAGACTTGCAAGTGCACTCTCTCTCGCACACACACACACACACACACACACTGCCTGATCTGCTCGTTTCAGTTCTGTCTGCTGTCCTGAATCTGTCCCTCTGACCTCCTCCATGACAACGCTGATGGGATCCTCTGCTAATGTGAGCTGAGTGTTTGAGAGCCTCTACCCTGTCTCCTGCGACTGTGCCTGCCAGCCAGCCCCCCCGTTAGTTCAACCCTCCCAACGTCCATCTGCACGCTGCCTGGGATGACAGTAGGGCTTCAACGTGACAGTTGTTTGCTTGGGGGTGTGCGTTGGGGGGCAACACTCCAGAACAAAGTTCCTAACCTGATCTGATCCACTGAAAACTCTCTGCAGTCCAAACGAGCGCTCGCTCGACATCCAGAGCTGGCCATAACACTTTCACATGAGATGTAAGAGATCGAAGCATGATGGCTTAGCCATCTATTGTTGAGTGAATATTTTTCATACCCAGATCTTTCCATCAGTTACTAAGAATCGGTGTACTGTAATTATGCATTTTCCACATAAGGGAAATGAATACGTCTCTCTTCCTGTGGGTCTCTTTCCTTAAACATGCGTCCGTGACCATCCACACATGTGACTGGCATCTGGAAATCCCTCGAAAGCCCACTGATGGCCAAACTGTTCAGGCCAGGTACCCAGGGAGACGCAAAGCATCAAGCTCTCATCGCCTTCAGCCTGTTTGGGGCCTGTATTTGAGAGATGAAAGGGAATATCTGAACAAAATTCAATCTCTGTCCTTTTTTACAAGATAAAAAATAGATGGTGTGTAGGCCGGGATCATTTTTATATAAAGAAAAGCAACTGTGCTTTATAGAACCACAATAAAAGGTTTAATAAAAGTCCAGATGACATGTTAAATGCAAATGTTGGGCAAAGTTAACACCGTAAATAATTCAGCGTGAGATGGGATTGAATTATATGACTGACTTACAATTAAATACAGTGTTGGAACCCATAGGGGGCAGTATGCGTCACACCAAGTGAAATGACATTAAAGGACCATAGGGGAACAGGTAACCAGGCCACCTTCTTATTTAGCATTTCCATCAGTCAGTGGACACCGCAGCCGCATGGACGGGGAAACCCCATGCTGTGCATCACCGTCGTTCGCGGGTGGCTTGAGGACTAGTCGTCAAAGCTGACTCGGGAGTTTCACTTTTTTTATCAGAGCCGGAATATACAGAGAGGCTCTTAATGCCCCAAACAATGGCACAGTGTTGCATGAATAAGCCATTAAAGAGCTGATATCCCAGAATTCCCTCGGTGCCGGTGTCAGCGAGGCCTGTGGCCACAGAGCAGCCTCCAGGACCTCTTCTTCTGGCAGCCTAATCTGTGCCCCTCCCTGCCCCCCCCAGCTGCCTGGTAACCGTCCTTCACCGACCCCTGAAATCATTATTACTGCTCTGTTTTTTAGCTAAGGGCTGTGAAACAAAATGAGAGGCTCTCTTTTCAGGCCACTAGCTGGCACATCTCGCCAGGCTTACTGAATGCGAGAAGCCTGACTCAGAGTCACTATCCTTTATGCTCACAGACAGGTGCAACTGTTAATTCACCAGCCGCAACAATTAAATAATTAAGCCGGGAAAAAAAAGCCTAATCAGTGTAAGCCACCGCACTTAGACGAAGCTAACTAATGAGTGTTCACATCCCTTTAACAGCATTTCGCAATTCCGTAAAAAACCGCTGATCTCAGTTAAGATGTTTTAAGGCGCTCGTCTTACATGGAGAGGAATCCTTCAAAACGCCCATCTGCGCGGCGATTTAGTGAACGAGGCGCTGAGGGATTAAGGCCGCAGCACCTCGGAGCTCCTTCTGGAAGCTTGTGCCAGTTAAGTGCGACGCCCCATGTCCTCCCCTCTCAATATGTCACGTTTAAATGTCTCACGCCTTTATATTCTATATTTATTGCTGTTTCTTGTACTACGACCTACGAGAATGAGATTTTGTCTCAGTGTGTGACCCATGGGTCATACAGCTGAAGATGACGATTAGAAATACTCTGTCTTGATTTTGAGGGCCAGGCGGCTCTGGGTTCGAGAAGCACTGTTGACATTACGCATTTGGAGACTGAAAGCTGACTCCATGCTGGTTTCTCGCACCAACCCTCCTCACGCTGTGATCCCTCCTCGTCCTGCCTTCCACCATATCTCTCACCCTCCTGCCTTTATCTCTCTCTTTTCTACGATCTCTCTCTCCAATCTCATGCTCCGATCATTTTTATCCCTGAACCCCACCCTCCCCAGGAAAAATGACAACCACAGCCCCACATGAATAAAGAAAGCTGGCTCATTACTTAAAATATATAATAATTACTGGAAATAATTGAAAGATGCAGTTGACACAGCTGCTGATTTGTGGATGGGGGGCTTCATTATGGCTATAACACTCCAGACCTGCTGAGAGACTCTTAGCGTGGTGTGTTAACCGATTTATGTTAACCACATGGCGGGGCTGGGGGGGGGGGGGGCTTGTTCCGCTACTTTGAGTAACAGCAAGACGTAGGGAAGCACATTCGAGGTGCACCATCGTGAAGATCCCTCAGAGGGAAGGGAGTAGGTTCTACTTCCTGTTTTTTTTGTCTTCTGTGAAGACATCGGGGCTGAGTCCTTGGTGTTGACGAGCAGCAAATAGCCTTTCAGCTTGCTTGCTTGCTGTCCTTACCCCGCCCCCCGTTCCCTCTCCCTCCAGTCCCCGGTTCTGTCGGCTCGCCGTGAGATATAAATGAAGAATGGTTCTGGCCGCCATCGTCGTGTTTGACTCATCTTTGCCAGCCGTGGAATCAGCTGATAACAGCCTGATTGGCAGATGGACACTGCAGGGGAGTCATTCAGAGGTAACCGTGCTGGGAGAGTTTCCTCATTGGCACGTCGGCACGTGCTCCAACCGCCCACTCGCCCTTTCCAGATACAAGGTCATTTGTCCACTTCAAGTAGAAGCAATTAGGTTTGAGTTGAGGTCAACATGCTCAAAATCAGTACAGAGTACACTCAGGGTTGGGAACAATGTTCTCAAATATACGTGCAGGATCCTTTTAAGGATGGGGCCAAGATTTTCATAACTGAATGAGGTGGGTTTAAACTGTTGATGGTGATAGAATCCTACACCAGTAGGGCTAAAGATTCACTAGATGATTTATATAAATTTAGCAGGTGTGGTCGTTGTAGCAGGCAGAACCAGGCACCTGGACCAGTGGAACCTCTACGGTTATCTATTTTCTGTTAGTATGCTGCTGTTTAATGGTGGCCTTCACTCAGAGAAGGTTACTGATATCGCCTGATTCATTGCCTGTCCTGTCGGCCATGTGCCGCGTGCTTATCTGTGACGCCTCTGGTGACAAACACGGCCTCTCTTCCCTGTGGGCCATCGAAGGACAGAGGGAAGCAGGAGAATTACAGGCTTGTAAATCTTTCCTGCTTGTTTCCTTCTCTGGCCTGGGCATACCGGGAGGGCCGAAGCGGTTTGGAGTACTGCCCTTCGGTCTCCACAAAGAATGGCACACCCGTTAGAGGCCGTCCCAGGAAAAGAGCGCTTCTCTTCCTCCTCTGACTGAAGAGTTGATCTACTGCTCTGGTTCTGCCATCCGACATTCATCTGGGGATTAATGGAGCGGATCGAGGAAAACAGGCAGTTCATTCCATTCCTCCTGCCAAACAGATGTAGGTACCACAAGGTTCGGCTCAGCACCCAGGGAGGGAGAGGCGTGGACGGCAGCTTTGCCCGCAGGATGGCTACACACCTCACCCCCCCGCCTTGCACTATGACTTCATCTCCGAAAAACCCCATAGCGACAGCCACTGTGGATATGGTCATGTGACATCATCCTCAGGCACTAATTAAAAACAGAAGTGTGGCCCAAGAAACGCTGACGCTAATTAGCGGAAGGAGCCACAGGTCGTGTGGGATGTTTGGCGGCTTGCGGAAGGAGGCGGCAGCACGTGGTGGGAAGACTGTGGAGCGGTGGTGCAGGTTGGCGCACATTTACTGCCGCACTCCGTTACGAATAATTAAAGTGCTAATGCCATTCTTAAGGGCCAGGACGAAAAATTAAGCTCAGCCTGGCTGTCGTAATTGGATTACGGACTGAGACAGAGACAGAGACAGACATCACCGGTGAAGCGGAGAGGTGGCTGCTGGGAAGCCTGCGGAGGGTTGAATCACAGTCAGACCCTTCCTCACAGTCAGAATGAGCAGAGCACCACTGGGGGATTATGGGGAGGGCTGTGGGGGGGTGGTGATAGCTGGAAGCGACTGACATCAGCCAGTCCTGCCCCCCCCCCGTCTGCTGGGTTTTCTGGAAGCTTTTGTTCAGATGGCTGCTCTATGGGGGCCCCTAGGCACAATGCTGAGTTTCCCTTGCACCCCCTCCCCCCTTCCCTAGTGCCCCCTCATCACCCCTTCAGTGCCGCTACATCCTGGGATCCTGTACAGACCCAGCAGATGGCGCCACATCAGCAGCACTGTGCACTGTGACTCTTCAGGGTCATGACCCCGCAGGTCAGTGACATCATCTCTACATGGTAAAAGAAAGTTAACGGAAAGGGAAGCTGTTAATTCCACTGCCTGGTTGCATAGCGAGACGTCGTCTAACTTACCAGTGGCAGTGTGCTATGGGCATGCCGCCCATCCTTTGCATCGTATCTCTGCTACACAGGGTCGATATGGAGATTCTTCCTTCACTCAAATCCATGAGCTTGACTGGCATGTCTCCTCCACCCCCAGCAGATCTATGAGCCCAGACGGTGGCTTATGGAGTCTCACTCCTGTACCCCCCCCTCCCCTAACCCTGTACAGCAGTAAAAACCCCCGAAATAACAGCATTGGTGCCAGTGTGTGGCGAAGCCTCCCGGAGAAAGTGGCTCCTGGACGCGATTCGGCACAGATCGCTTCGCTTCGTGCACGCCGCTGGTGACTGTACACAATACATCATACATCACCCCCCGCCCGTTAGAAGGAGGGCGACAGACCGTACCTCTCCATCTGTGTACGTGGAGCGCGAACGTGTGTGGTTGGCATAACGTTACATCATCCCGCCTGGATCCTGTCTCCTCAGAGGTCTCTCCGGACACACAGGGAAGCTGGATCGCAGTTTCTGTTCCACCTGACCTGGGTAAGAGTGGGAAAACAGAGCAGGAAGAGTGTCATAATTTAAGCTTTCCTGGCTGCTGCACTTTGGGAAGCCAGCTAGCTGTTTTTCTACTGGCTCCAGGTGGGGAGTCTTTATTCCTCTCGTATAAAATGTTTAAATCTCATAATGCCAGCCATCTCTGGCCCAGCCATAACGGGAGATTTCAGAAGGTGATCTATGTGGCCATAAGGACATCCTGCGCAAGCATGTCTGGGACGACAACGAAACAAACAAACAAACGTGAGCGAGCCCTTGGGGTGACGTCCCAGCAAAGTCATCCGAGTGCTGTTTGTGTTCTTCATGCTCTCCGCCTGCTCTGGAGCTCGTTTTCACTTCCTGTCCTCCTCTGTTCCCCTTCTTTCCTTTCTTCTTCTCCTCCATCTCTCCCACGCTCAGCCGGCAGACCCAGCTGTGGCATTAATTTCGATTCCGTATCAAAGGAGCGGAGCACAACAGGGAAGCGGATTCTATGAATTTTTACTGATTGATCAATGTCCTGGAGGGGGAGGGGGAACTGACTGTGCTGCATGTGACTCCATACCTATATTAACCTTCCCGGGGGCTTGTGGGGGTGTGGGGGAGTTGGCAGGCTTTCTGGCGCTGAGTAATCTCCCTCGGCCTGGAGAGTGTGTCGGGAACAGTGGAGATGTGCCTGTCGTGACGCCGGGGGCTGCCGCTGTGTTGCCATGGTGCCCACAGCCCCCAAAAGCGGCTGCGGCTCATCCACCAAAACTCCATACTCTGTACTTCTGTGTGTTTCATTTGAGTTCCCTACCACGGCTTGCAGTGACAGCCTCCAGCCTTTAGGGGGTGCATTTGTAAACCCGGTCAGGTTTGTCAGCCTTGCCTGACTAGTCCCTCCCAGAGAATCCGAGGGGTTTTCATAATGCTGACCTTAACCGTTACAAGCCAAAAAATGAAACTGTCCCTCGATCATTATAATGCCCTTCAGTGACTGCTTACAAACGTGTGTGTCCATTTCCTATGGCGGAATAGTGTGCCAGACAGATGCTGATGTGTGAGGTGTGAGTGTGGTGTCAGCTGTTCACATGTGTGCATTGGCGCGGTAGCGAACGCCTGGGCTAACGAAACCTGTCAGACGCAGATGAGCAGAACTGGGCAGCACCAGGCTGACAGGGGCATTTAGGACCACGGAGGGTTTATCGCCACTAGGGAGGTGCTGCCGCTTTGGATGTGGGGGATAAAATCTGATCTGTGGCAACGGTATGCCAAGGATTTAAATGAAGGAAGAAAAGACGGCAGGGCACGGAAAGAGAGTTGGGCCAGGCTGGAGCTACTCCATAAGTGGGCAAAAAAGCCGTGACCCAACCAAACGGTTCCACCCTGACATTCAGGGGAAGTTAAAAAAAGCCACATAAAAGAATTAGCTTCCCAGAATTCTGCGAAGATGGAGTGGTCCTCACGTTCCTGCATGCTCCTCCGCATGCCGAGCAGCAGCTTCTGTGTGGTTCAGTTGGAAGGCCTTGGGGCCTGGGAATCACTCCTACATGCAGAAACAGTGAAACAGTTTTGGATTCAAGCATCTTGTAGCCTCCTGATTCATAACCAGTGTGGTTCTTGTCACCCTTCATTTTTGTTCTACAGCGTGACGTGCCATCAGCACTGGCTGCCCCGTTTGTGCCGGACCCGTGCAGATTCCTGGGAAAGACCAAAAGCCACCCAAAGCGGCATCAGGTACAGAAACATTTGATCATTTCCAGATGATCCACTTTCCTCCCATAATCCCCAGGGAAACGGGCGTCTCTAACTCATTCAAACAAAATGAACGGCCTTGTGACCATGTGGACAAGTGCATTTTTATTCATGCTGGGGCCCTGGTGTTGCCCGTCTAACACACCTAGGGGATCCTGGGAAGGTGGGGATACGGGTCCGGTCTCTAACTGGCATATGGGTATGGTGCAGATAGCTGGGTTTGAGTCTGGGTTTTACTGGATGAATGAAGTGACACCTCAGACTAGGAAAAAGACTGTCGGACACCTGACTCAGTTACCTGACTCAGTCAATTGACTCAGTCACCCGACTCAGTCATCTAAGCAGGGATTGTCAACCTGCCCTTGTACGGAAAAATGCATCCATGGCAAGATTTATTTGTGTCCGTGGCAAAATGTTTTGATTTAGGAAAAAAAAATATGTAGGCTGTGTTTTTAAATTCCATGTCCATGGTAAAAATTGCTTTTTGATCAAAACGTCCATCAGAATTTGCCATGGTGTTGACCGCTACTCCTGAGAGACGAACAGAAAGAGGGACGCCACCTGCTGGCCCATCTCCCAAAGCACGCCCTTTACTTTATGCAGTCTAATGCCTGATGTACTGCAGCGTGATTAAGGGGTGTCTCCTCCAGGAGGATTCGGTTCAGTTTAAACTGCAGAGAGATCAGAGGCTTTTTGATCTGCTATCTGTGAAGAGACAAATTGGGGGCTCTCTGGATTAACTCGGTAAGCCAGCTGCTCAGACAAACCTGGAGCCTTCCGGAACCTTCTCTGAAGCACACACACAAACACACACACCTTCTAATTACGCTGGGCCCTTCACCACTGCGCTATTCCAACTATGCAAGATGTTGTGAGGTGGACAGGAGGTGTTCTTCAGTTGGGAGCGATGTCTGGTCCTTATTACGCCTTGTATCTTACGCAACACCTTCGTGAACGGCCATGTTTTAACTGTGGTAAAAGAGGACAGCAAGTCATTTGGTTTAGGGGCTAATTACATATTCAGGATTCCTGAAAGTAATTGGTTGCTAAGTTTACACCCCTTGTTACAACCCTGTATTTACATTTATTGATTTATCTGATACTTTTGCCCAAAGCAGTGTACAACAGAGGGAAAGGGTATAATTCATGTTTGCTTCTTCAAAATGCTAGCACAATGCTTTATGTATTGAGGTACATAGCATGGACTAGGAGCTGAAGAGCAGGCCGGCAATACTAGGCCTGTGCTGACTGGGCAGGTCTCAGATCAGTGTGAAGCAGCGTTGGGAACAGCCCGAACGAGTTTATCTCCCAGCTGTGAGGTCGGAGCTCCTGATGCAAGCCGCTGGCCAATCTACCTCGTGTATGGCAGGCTGGGAGGGGCTACCGGGGGCTTCATGCGCCTGACATGCCGGACCCGCCCAGTGGTCAATATTACGGAGGAAACCACAATATGGGACAGCATTTCCCAGACTTCATCTTATTACCGTCGTCTAAGGAACGGAGGCTGATCCTCACCCCGGTGCAGTGTCCTCACAGAGGATGTACACAATGCTTTCATACACGTGGCCACCGGGGGGGCTAGGCTGGGCTGCACTGCACTGGGGAGGGGGGGGTGTTCATAATGCTGGGTCTCTTCTGTCAATATGAGGAGATATTTCTCTGCTGTAATCTTCAGTCATGCAGCTGTACAGCCTGACACTCACAGTGTTCGATTAGACAGAGGTTACTGCATGTCTGGGGACAGGTTAGGCCTCAGTGCCTGTGATCGGAAGGTTGCCGGTTTGAATCCCACGTTCAGCACAATAGTCACATCTTTGTTGGGCCCTTAATCAAGGCCTTTAACCTCCAGAAAAGATCCAGGGGTGCCGGGTATATGGCTGACCCAGTGCTCAGAGCCCAAGCTGCACTCTCAAGTGTATATGTGTGTGTGTCTGTCTCAAAGCAAAGCATGATGGGATGTATGAAAAGAAGCATTCCAATGTTCCTGTGCTCATACATGTACAAATGGCAAAGAAAGCTTCTTTTTTCATTTCCTTACTTGGAGAGGAAGGCAGTTCCAGTTCTGCTGAGTTCTAGAAATATCTTCCCCAATGATCCTGACCCACCACCTTGATGAAGCTTTCTTGACCGGCATTGACGGAGCCCGACCCGGACAGCTTCATCGGCGCCCTCTGTCCCTCACCCGCCGGCTGCGAGCTGCAGATAACATTCGCCCGTGTTCCGTGTACACGCACCGAGGACCGTCCATCATCGGAGGCCACCGCACGGACACATCAAACAGGACGATCACAAAAGGGCAGCCAGCCGACACAGAAGGGCGACGGAACTCCCACACGCCACACATTTGAGGATCGCGCGTAGCCAGAGGCGAGCCTGCAACATCATTTAAAAAAAATAAACGTAATACTCCTTAATCTTCACATTTATATGGGGATAAACTTCACTTTTTATTAACTTTAACACCCTAGTCACTAAAAATTCCATTACCATAACCTACTAAGCAATTAACCTGGACTATATATTTTCGAATGTTCTATTAATACAACACTTAATTGGAAACAATTTACCTTCCTAACTCAATTAACCTTTCTTTATATACACACGTTTCATATCAGTCTTAATTGCCTTCAAAAAGTCAAGGTTGAAAACATATGTCATAACTATTAAATATATTTGAAATAAAATTACCTTTATAATCAAAACATAGATATTTCTATGCCTTGTTTAGTGGTTGCTTTTATTATAGAAAAAAATGTCTTTTAATGCGCCACTGCGATGCAATTTCTTTTCCGCAGCATCTTGCCATGAATCACATTAAAATGTGCATTCTGAACAGATCCTACATTTAATCATAGCTGATTTTCTCTACGCCACTAAGGAAATAAAGAAATGGTTTGAATTGGGGGTGAAAGTCTGAGTTCCTGAGATTGACCCTGAAGGAGGTCTGGTTGCAGGAGCTACGATTACCCAGAAGGCAATGCGTATGAACGGGCTGGCATGATCCTTCCCACCCCAGTCATCTGTCGCTCATTCGGCCAAGAATGTTGTCAGAGTGGCACGTGGTGATGACATAAGCCCCGTGAGCTGGGACATGGCGGCATCATGTCCCCACGACGGGAAGCATAAGCTGTTCCTCTGTGATATCATGCTTATTTATACATATACAAACCAAAGGGCAGATAGAGGAATCTCACTAAGGCTCGTTCTCTCCGGAGTCATGCAGTCCAGCAACATACGCTCTGATATGTTCTTACATAACCCCAGCCGCTACCCGGGGGATGTGTGTGTGTGGGGGGGGGTGTCATTTTCATTTGCACGGGGCCACCAATCTCTCACTCGCAGCCAACACTCTGCAGATTGGTGACACCCGCCGAAAATAAAGGCGTCATCGCGGGTTATGCAGCACAATCACTATGAGCACAGCAATAATAACTATAATCATATAATAATACAATAATAAATATTGGTAATAAATGCGTAAGAAGGAGCTGACAAGCTGAAACCCAGCATATCCTGTGTGGGGCCAAGTTTGTCACTTCTGGGGCCGCATTCAAAAAGTCACGCCCTCCACCCCTCTTCCAGATGCTTCAAAAACTAAGCAATTAGCCTCAGAAGATCATAGCTAGCTAGCATCTCCTAAATAAGGAACGTTTTTGTTTCATATTTAGAGTAGTGTCACCAACAGGGCCCCCCCAAGGCACAGGGGCCCCATGCAAATGTGTGGCGATATTTACTGGAGAGCCGGCTTCTTTCTTCCAGAGGGAATCCGGAACAGAGAGGCGTGTAAGCCATGGTGCCAGTGCTGGCCGGCAGCGCGTGGGAGGCGGCTTTCTCTGGAACGTTCCGCCTCGGGGATAGTCTCCGTCGCCCACCAGGCCGGAGCCCCGTGGGGCGGGCATATGCTGCGCCTGGCGGCGTCTCACGGCAACGTGGCAACGGGGACTCCCGCCGTGTCCATTCGCCGCGGAGGGGAGAGGCGGGATTAAGCCGGGCGGGCGCGGGGGGTGGAGCAGACGTGCGTGGGTGGGGAGGGGTTGCCCCCTCTCTAGTGCAGCTCCGGTGACATCTCACAACCCCCCCGTCACACCCCCTTGCTTCATTGTGAACTCGGGATGCAGTGCAAAATGAGGTGGGGGCGTCACAAGGTTAGTCTGTTGGGGTGCCAGAGGGAACCGGATGTTGGTGATGGATTGGGGGGGCGGCTCCGGTTTCATTACAGCCTCTCAGCTATGGCACCCTTAATGAAAATGTGAAATGTGATGGTGAGTCATGTGATCATCCCTTGATGTCCTTCCGGACACGACAGGGATCCCCGATTACGGCCGGCAGCACTGATCAGTCTCCCCCTGGATACGTAGCTGAGCAAATTAACCAGAAAAAAAGCTATATATAAAGTTATTTTTCTTCACTAGGGTTGTCACTAATGACGGAAATAATCTCAGTTTCAGTTCTCTCACCTCCTGTTTTCTGGGTTTGATGATCTAATATGCTAGATTGTTCTAGTTTACGGTGCTAAAATCAGGACTTACAGGTCAGTTGAACTTTTTTACAAATAATTTCCATCCTGTAATATGTTTATGCTACACAGATGTGCTCAAAACATTTCATGAATCAGAAATGAGTTCCCCAAATACAAGTGAAACAGAACAGCAGCATTCTGATCTTAACATCCTACTGAGGCCACTTTACACCCCCATTACAGTGGGGCTGCCTTATTCTAGCTGGACTTGAGACTGACCTCTGCTTTATGAGGCTTAAGAGTGCTGCAGTCAGTGTTATGCTCTAATGTTATGCTTTTTTCCAAAGCAATGTACAGGTTTATCCTGGTGGGCATTTTACCTGAGATTGAACTGACAACCTGCTGGTTTTATTCTGTATGTGCCGAAATGCCCCATTGTGTGTGTTGCTCAAGGGCCCCGATTTTTATGAATACTCTGCCAGTCCATGGGATTCAAACCCACACGCTTCCGGACAACAGACTGCAGACCCACTGAGCTGCTCACTGGCCCTCTATGCCCCATGGCTGCCCCCACACCAGTGCCCCCCTGCTCCATTCTGCCACTGAGGAGCACTGCCACTATCACACCAGGTGAGCCTCCATGAAGTCACAAAGAACAGGCTTTACCGTGGTGGAAAATCCCTCGATCGATGACCGGCTCT
>JAODJX010000027.1:21901188-21913597 GCA_026776945.1 Isichthys henryi | reverse complement strand
TCTTGTTTAACACAGTGAGAGGGACAAATGAACCCCAACCCCCCATCCCCCCATTCCCCTAAACACACATCCTACTACCCCAAGATTGTTACGGACACGTCGCTACCATCCATGCTCAAATATAAGCCCTGGATGAGAACCAACATATTAACACTGTGCAGTGTCAATGCTGTTCAAAGCCCATCTCTGCAAAAAAATGTGCCACTTTATACGAGGACATTGTTGTTTTGCCTTGCAACCTCTGTTGATGTGAGAATCCATGATAGATGGTGTTTACAACCACAGGCCAATCACTGCCCCATTTAGCTGAATGTCTTATACGTGGTGGTTGGTGCCAGACTGCGATTGGCTGCCCTGCTGTAAGCCTGTTAACCCTTCCTCTCATCACTAGTACTGTCAAGAGTCCCATGTCCATCAGTAAAACTCCAGTTAGTGTTTCAGCTTCGGTGAATCCTTGCCATTTAAAAAAGGAAACGCACATGGAAGAAACCATTTTACCCTTCGGGGGGGGTCATGGCTTACGTTACCTCCATCATCAATCTTTTAATGGGGTCCTAAAGAAAGCGTTGACTCTCAATGTCACCAGCTCAGTCAGTATCACCATCGGCAGCGGAGAGGGACGCCCCCCAACCCTTCCCCAGGCTCTCTGCCTTCACTAGAGTGATTAATTAGGTTTATCTCAATTAAACACTCAAAGACAACAAATGGCAGTTGCTATAATGAATAAAAGCACGGAAAAAGGATTTGATCCCCTTGAAAACAAGTAGTGTTGTATAAATTGATTTTATGGGCTTTAATCTAGATCTTTTTGGTCGGAAATTTAAACACCTTTGTGCAGATGTTCGAAAAAAAATGTCCATGAAAAAGGCAGCTTGTGCAGGTGCTGGATTGACTCTTGAGTTAATGAACTGCGCTGTGGCTCTGTGATCACAGCGGAGGTTTAATGTCGGAGGGGTTCGCTCGAGCCGGGCTGCGAGGCAGGAGAAGCTGTGGAGCTCGGTGATGAAGGAGGAGAGTAAGCGGGTGGAGTCACCCAGAGTAGAACCCCCTTCACCGCAGCAGGGATGCCCTGATTGTGCAAATCACTGCTAAGGTTGACACCTGCATGCGCAACAAAGCTGCTGCCAGAATGGGGCTGATTTAACCGTGAATTACCAACATCCCCTTGGCAGAGGCAAAAACAGTCTCTGTGGGGGTGCAAGCAGAGTTTCAAACCTGTAGCTTGGGACATGTAGAGAGACACCCCCCAAATCTTCGACTTGGCCACCAACGTCTATCCATCTCTGAAGAATGACCCCAAGGGTCATCCGGTAAATTATATATGAAGCCCACCGCCACTGCACAGCTAAATCTATATAAATTATACGCAGATTTATTGTTATTTATTGTTTTGCGTTTTGGTTGTTTAACCTCGGAATGTGAGACAGGTAAAAACTGCGTAAGTTGTTCCCAGCTGCTCGTTAGCTAACCATTAAAGATGGGAGCTGTCAGGTTAAGCCTAACTATAGTGAATTCCAGGGAGAAAATCCTCCATCCAAGGTTTTCCGGAGCCCAAACCTCCTGTCTGCCCTCTCACTGAACACGTCCTGCCCCTCCGTGCCAGTCGGCTCCACCCACACACAAACCATGTGACAAGCCCAGGACCCTTACAGCCTCTCTCTGTCACCAAGGTCTTAGTGGCTCCTGGGTGTCCTTCAGAGCACCTCTGGGATTATCTCCACCTGTTCGCCATGGCAAATGTGCCGTAGAAACTATTAAGGGTCCACCAGCAGAACACCACCTGGGAGTCTTTTCACGCTGTTGCATTTTTAAAAATGACAATCTGAATGTGATTGTATCTGCAAGCCTTGTTACCAGAATCACATGGAAGGGTTTTAAATATTCCCAGAGTGTGGGGCTAGTATACTGGACAGTGCTGTGGCCTGACAGCTCAACCATCGGGGGTTTAAGTCCTGCCTTGGTGTGTAACTTGTCTCTTCAATATACATTACAGTATTTTAACAGACGCTTGTATCCAACAACTGAGAAAGGAGGGTCAGCCAGTCCCTGGAGCAATGGGGATTAAGGCCAATGATCATGGCCCCAACAGGGAAACCCCTCTACCAACCATGGGATTTGAACCAACAACCTTGCGATCACAGGTACAGCATGCTAACCTGTCCAGTCATGTACCTCCCCCACATCCTGGCTCAGATTTCGTTTGGATGTTATATTTTACTCCGGTAACATAATGGTACCCGGTTTAAGTAATCTACGGTAACTAAAGTGCCTGTACTGTGTAATTGTTTTGAGTGTGTGTGCTCCCCACGACGGTGTACGAAAGGCTGCGGTTACGGAGCGAATTTGTTTTCTCGACATCAGCGGCGTCTCTGCTACGCTCTCTGCTGAAAATGTGTCTTTTATCCAGTATCTATTATGCAGCGAGTGTCTTTGCAGTCACTTCTAAATCACTACGGCGTCTCAGACCCCGCGAAGCATGACTCTTTCAGTGCTGAGACGCACCAGAGGGAAATCTCCACAGCACATTAAGCGCGCAATCCTATTTTCTTATGTTTGGGGCTGAAAAAAGGACAATTTTGGAATAATAGGAAGAAACGACCGGTTTACAAACAGTGGAGTCTTCGCATCACTACAGAATTCAGGGCACCTGTATGAATATGTTATTACACACTACCTGTTATAAAAATGTATAAATTAAAAAAGTAAAGATATGGAATACAATGGTGGCATTAAAAGTACTGCTTCAAAATAACAGTGAAGTTTCAGGATTTTTAGAACTTCCTTTCAACAACACAAGATGTCACAGTCCTGCATAATAAAATCAACGTCTTATTTTCCAAAGCTTCAGTTTGATTGGTCCATGAGAGCCCAGTCAAACGAGCGAATCAGCAGAAGCTCGACTTGGATAACCAAGTGAGGTGCAACTTGGGGCTGCATTGGCTCACGCAGCGTGGCCTCCACATCGCGGTACCATGTGTCGACGGTCTTCGAGTTTTACCGGAATCATGCTTATTTAACTAAAAAAAACTATAATGAATCCATAAAACACATTCAATCTGCAAGTACTCAGTTCCCCAACAATAGCAACTATCAAAATATTATTCAGAAAGCAAGTCTCAGTGTATCAGTGGAATAAACTTTACGGTACTCAGTCAATGTTCTTTCCCTGTGAGATGCTGAAATTCTAATATTAAAAGTAAAATCCCAACTCCCACACTCGCAAACCGGCAATCCTGAGACACTTTAGGTACGTATCAATTATCCAGAGGAACAGTGTGTTCCCATTTCCAAACACCGGCTGCCTGTCTAACGAAGCACTTGCCAGTCGTACCGAGAGCCAGATATTTGCAATGAAGGTGCAGGGACCCCAGCCCCTGCTAACCCTTCTTAACAGAACATTATTGAACCAAACTGGAGAATGTTCTGGTGTCACCCGAGTCCTTCAGAGTTATATTTACTTGTTTTGATCTTCATGACATCACTTCCTGAACTCCTGAGAGGATCCTTTGTGGTTTTACTGGGAAACAGACTGTGGAAAAAGGCACTCTGTCATGCCAATCTCCCTGGAAAGAAGAGCCGATTCTAGGATTTTTTTAAGATGGGGGACATAAAAGAGGCCATAATCCATACAGAGGGGCCAACCTTATCATTAGGCAATGACATGTATTGGACCAATTGAGTGACGGGGCGGGGCTTCTACGAGGCCCAATCAGCTTTCAGCTGGGGCCAATGGCCCTGGGGTCCTGCACCTATGTATTTACATGCCCCAAATATTGCTTCACCTTGCACATATCACGGCCACCAGGGGGCGCCGGAGTCAGATACTCAAATTAACTTCGGCACCTGCTGATCAGCTAGGCCATGGCATCAAAAGTGAGACCCAGAACCGGCGAATCCACACTGTAGTGGGGGTTCAGAAATTGCTTCTATCTTCTGACATGTTCCCACATGCTCTTCTGCTGCCGTGGAAAGAGTTCCTCCGGATTCCTCGTTCCCATGTCTCCGAGCAAACGGTCACATTCGCTCGTGCCTCCAGGTCGATGACTTCCAGGCAGCAGGGTCTCTGGCGGCGGGGTGACGCGCCCTTCCCGCCCACATCACAGGGACTGCCGCGGGAGTGCAGAGGTAGACCAGACGCACGCGACGTGAAGGATCATCACCAGCTTTGTGTTCACGGTTGCCCATTTCAGGGATAACAGTGGGGGGCTAGTGGAGGTGGTGGGACAACAGAAGACCAGCAGGCTCAGCCTGAAAAAAGCTGCCCTTTCGGCACTGGGGAGTAAAAACCGCACGTGTAACTCTGTGCTGACGGTCTGTGACCAAGACAGCAGGAGGCTCTGGTCTGGATTCACTGCCAGAAAGCAAAGGCACACACAGCCATATAAACAGACAGCAGGAGTGGGGAACAGGTGGGGCGAATTACAGGGAAGGGGGACGGTCACCTGACTCACCCCCCAGAGATGGCTGACAGCCCCCCCCCACCAGACTCATGTAAACACACCATCTGTCCTCGGTTGCCTTTTTTACATGTCGATCGGCGCTTTATGGACACAGAATACGGATAAAGTAAAAAAGACAAGAGCAAAGGGGCAGGTCAGAATGTAGACGGGGATCCACCCTGATCCCCGAAAAAGCCCCAAAGCCCCACGAGTCACGTTGCAAAGCCACATTTGCCGCTGTGATTCTCCGTATCGTTATCCTTTAAAATGCTGAGGGTATAATGTAGTCACACCTCAAAAGGGAGGGGGAATTCTGTCCACGATGGATCTCACTCAAAAAAATACATATTTATTGTTTATGGGGGGAGTAAAAAAAAAAAAGATTGCCTTAAGCTCCTTAACGTAATGAATATGGGAGAGCTTTTGTTGTTTTGATTTTATCATGCTTCATCAATAATGGAGAAGGGTAAAAATAACTGATGTTCTGTCTATGGAGATCATTCTGGTAGCACACACAGACACACACACACACACACACACACACAGACACACACACAGACACACACACACAGACACACACACACACACACACACACACACAAACACACACTCCAGTGTAATGTTAATGACTGCATTTTGCTTCTCTTTGCGTGTGTATGTGCATGAGCCTGCAGTGACAGTCACGCTCAGTATCCTCTCAGACACCCCACCACCAATACCACCCCCCCACCCCCCTTTGCTGCCCCATCCTCCTTGGCGCTGCCCTTTGCTCGGTCCCTTAAGCGCCTGACTCAGTCACAGAACCGGAATTCACTCCTCGGTCTTCTGATACTCATGACTGACACGCCTTCACCAGCACACACGGGATATGAAACAATGCTGACTTCATCAAAAATTAATAAATTTTCTAATCTAAAAACTGTCTGCTGTAACACCGACCATGACCCAATTAACATCGTGCCCTACAATATATAAAAAAGCTTTTGTATTCTATTGCTTTTGTCTACTTATACCAAGGATTAAGTGTGATATACTGTATAGCTTCAGCTTTGGCTTAAAGACAGGATGAGCTTTTCACCGTTTTCATTCTATTTGTGAAGCCCCTTTTTAAAAGCCTTCAGTTTGACTAAAGGTCGACGTAAAAGAGAAATCTTCTTCATATTGCCCCCGCAAATTGTCTATATGCTGCCCGGCCCCTCGTCAGAATTCGCCTCGCTGCAATCGCAGGCGCTCCCTGTTCAGCGGTAGACTCGCCAGTTAAGATTTAGACATAAACTCCAATTTGGTCTTGAGAGCAATTACAGTGCTTTCTAATGGCAAAACAAATGGTGAAGGAAGGTTAATGGGAAGGGAATTAAAAGCGAGATTGCTCTGATTAGTCGATCATATGGCAACGCGGCACAGCGCTGATGGGGGCTGGGGCTGCGTGTGCGTATGCAGAGCTGGGGTCTCCAGCTTGGGATGGATCAAAGCAAGCATGAGGAGGGTCACAGTGGGACCACCCTGCTCCCTTTGAAGACATTGGGAAGGGAAAGTGGGCGGGGGGTCACGTCCAGGCAAACAGGCTGTCGGTAGCTTAGGGGCATCGGGGAGACCGAATGGGAGGCAGGCCCATTCAAACAGGCCGGAGATGGGAAGGCAGCCCGAAGGAGATGCCAAGTTTCACATCCTGTTGTTGGGACATAGAGATCCGTAGAAACAAAACAAAGCCTGCTTTTTAATTAAGAGCTGATGGGCTTCACGGAATCCCCATGATACCACGGGGGAACATGAGCACAGACAGATGTCCTGCCCACCACATCGACTGTGGGCTTAAATTCATATTTTCTTATACATCGATAAATAATATCATCTATAGGGCTTCGAAATGAAAATATGAAATGGTGATTTTTTTTTGTAAAATTTTTAGATTTCAGATGTTGAAATACTGGGGTAACTATGCACTTGTGTTTTTCCTCAAGAGCTGTAAACTATCATCATCACACACAAACACGAAATATTATATACACAATTATGTGGGCAGCGGTGCCTTTTGGTATCTGGTTAGGGTCTGAATCTGAATTGCAGCTGTTTTTCTTTTTTGATGGATCCTGAACGTTTAAGACGCCAACAGCCCCCCACTGACCTGCGAGATGGGTAAGGCGGGGGGCAGCAAAGGTACCGCCTGTTTGCGGCGCAGTAATAAACTGGATGACCCATGAGTCACAGTTCCACACTACGGCGCTGAGTGGCAAGTCCTGCCATAGTGCACGCCTCACGCCCATCGTGCTTTCTGATTGGACAGACAGACTGCCCCCCCCCCCAGAATGGGGAGCAGGCTTTTTTTTTTTAAACAGGTACACGCTTGTGGTTGGTGGAAGGACCGGACCTGCAAATCAGGCTGGGGGACATACGATCCAGCCCCTGCCAGCCTCCGTCACCTTATCCTGTCCCTTAACCCCCTCCCCCAGACCCCCAGCCACACACACCTCATCGACCGCCACTGTCCTTCACTATCTCTCTCCCTGCCTTCTTATCTGCATTTCAGCTCAGGTCTGTTTGTTTATTTCAGAACCGGCGAAACGCAAAGGCGACAGCGAGACGAATGCCATTCCGAGAAAAGTACAGGAAGAACGAGACAGACTTTAGTTAGAAAACAGTCCTGTCATTATATGCTCCCACAGTCCATTTCTGATTATCGGCTGAATGACAACGCTGCATGTCGGTACTCTGTTTGAGTGGCGTGCTCTCTGCCTTCATTCCTGCATCACCACGGAAAGTGTAATTACAAAGATGCAGATTTATGCAGAGAGGAACTGTTTTGTTTTGAGAGGACGGGTCTGTTAAACAAACATCAATAGCTTAGATGCCACCTCAGTGAGGGAAAAGAGTGCGGGACTGAAAATGCTGGCCCCGGTATTAAAGCTTCAGCTGAAGTCTGTGGGCCACCTCTGGAGAAAAATGTCCCTGAACCTGAATAACTAATAAAAATACAATTTCACCAGAAAGGAAACCAGGACCATCGATATACTGCATGAATATAAATAGTATATAGTATATTGACATGATGTTAAGAATAACCTTTAATGCCTGAAATCTCTCACCAGGTGACACCAGGACTATGGGAAGTGGTCAACCAGGCATGAGACTCCCCAGAAAGTCACCCTGAAAACAGTGCTGCGGTTGGACACGTTTACAGATCCAGTCCATCCCTCAGTCACATTTCGCCCGGCGACCCCTCCAGCAAGGTACGAAATACGGGGAATATCTGTCATGCAAACTGGGCCCGGCTGTGCTATTTCCATGACCCGTCTCCTGCCATGTCCTGTGGAGAGTGCCGACGTGTAACTGCTCAGCTATTTACGGCCATATCGACACGGTAGATACACGGGGCAGGGCTCTGAGGCAGCGCTGGAGGCTCGGCTGCTAATTAATGTGCAAAGCCATGGTCGTTTTTAATGAAAGCCAGACCGAAACAGCGATAAAATGCTGCCAGAGAGAGACTCTCCACTGTCCTGAAGGCTTCAGCAGGAAATGAGACTGGAAAACACGCACGCCCGACCCGGAGCACAAATACACACATGTGCACGGTGCAAACACACATGTTGCCACGCAGCCTCCAATGTGCACGGCCGACCTCCCGCGGCAGCCTCGGATTTGACTGGGGGCCTCTGCACCGCCACACTCACACTGCCATCCACAATTAGCCTGAGAATAACACCTTAATTTCCATTAACACCAAGTTTCCCTGTTCACTGTTACTGATACTAAAACCATGTGTTTCCTATCAAAGCACATCATCAGTATTTACAGTTTAAAAAACTCTTCTATAGTATCATTTTATATTAATAAAGAAGGACTTTGTCTTTTGCTTAAAATGTGATTATGCCACATTATATAATATCAAATAATACCAAGGTGTTAGGGTGCGCCTGATGAATTGTGTCAGCGCCTTTTGTTACTGTAAGGTGTGGTATTGTCAAGGTTGTGATTTATAACATAACGGTGTATTATAAGGGCTAACTGCATCGCTGCATGGTCCCCTACCCTGCCTGCCACGTACCATAGCTAATCTCTAAATGCAGGTTCGTTAAAATCGAGATCAGTACACCAGCCACTCGTCAGAGTTAGACCTGGAGGGGGCGTCATCTGTGCACACTCTCCAGGTGCTGAAGTCCCTCCCCCCCCCATCTTCACCCACCCTGCAGTGCTTCTGATGTGTTACTACGGTAACCCGTGCCACCCATGCATCCCGGGAAACAACCTTCTTTCCAGAACACTCTGTACGGACCGGGTTTCGAGCTGTGACACCGACTAGAGGTGACCAATCCCCGTTTCTCCCCCCTACCGCACTCCTCCCAGTTCCCCCGCCATCACCACATGGGTGAGATAGTAGTTATTAATCCATTTAGGGCTTATTTACCTTGTTTGTTACGAGGGCTGAAAATGTCAACGAGGATGCAGGGCATTGGAGTGCTGCCTTGTTTGCGAATTCGCAAATGTAAAAGCGAGGTTAGGCCACTGCTTAAGAATAAGATCCGCTTTTTTTTATCTCCTCCTGGCCTTTGGTGAGTTACAGTGAGAGCTGACATTTGAAAAGGCGTGAGAAAGGTTAACACCGACTGGAAAGAGGCTCTCTTCTGTCTCTCTGACAATTAAAGCAAGAGAATGTGCTTCTGCTAGCAGCCGCGATACGGCCTTCCCTCTTCCTAGCCTTATGTTAATAGGCCTTTTCTTCCTCTTCCTCGTTTGTTAATAAATGATCAGAGAGCCAGGTTCCTGGCAGCAGTAAGGTGGTGGAAGGTGGATGAAACCCGGACGTGGAGCGTGGCAGAGACCCCTGGGGACCCCCTTTTCAGTCAGCGGCAGAGTCTTCTCGTTAGTGGTGTGTCGGGGTTTAAGCATCTCCAAAATCTGCCTCCTCTGCCTTGAAATATCAAAGGCAGGCTGGGTGTAAACATGGCATGCAAATCAGCTCAGGCGCTAATCAAAAATGCAGGAAATGATCACAGAGACGTTCACCTGGGTGCATTTCTATCCCATCGTTTTTTTTAATCATCACTTTATCATTTTTATAATTTTATAAGGTCCTATTTTGGCGATTTTTTCCAAACTCATGACCCTAGTATTTACTGCATGAAACTGTAGGCATTCCATCCATCCATTCATCCAGTACAGGGGACACTCGGCAGGGCTACACTGTGGACAGAACGCCAATCCATGTCTATATTATATTCATGAAGACTTTTCTGTCACCCGGAGCAGCTCTTTGTTATAATCTAGGTCGTTTCCACACCCTGCACCCACTTCCAGTCCCTCTCCCAGCTCCCAAATGCCACTTCCTCTCACATCTCAGCGGGAAAATATTACTGACAGCCTGACATCCGCTGCCGCGTCTCTCGCGGCTGAGACACATGTGGGGATCGGGCGATTCAGAGAGCAGCCTTCGCTACGGCCCTCAAACCTGCGTGGCCAGGGTCAGAGGGGATCCTCTACTTCACTAGGGATTGTCCGTCTCTTAAGAGTGAGCATTAAGCCCCAGTCCAGAAAAAAAAAAAATGAGTGGAGAGCTTTGGGTAGAGAGCTCTTACTTTCTTTCACTTTGTCCCATTGCTATCCATTTACTAACTGAGTAGACTGATAGTTTATACTACTATCCAATTACTGTGCGCTTTCCCTTAAAACTCCCCCGCAAAAAAACAGATTTCATCAAAGCAAGAAACAAACTCACAGAATAATCAAAGCACAAAAATTCTGAACTGAGGTGTCAAGAAACCACCATAAAGGAAAACAGAGAGGTGTGAGTACTCAGGTCAAGTCAGGGGAGAGAAAAGTAATTACCGAGAAAATCTTCTGTGTTCTCTTTCCGATGTTGTTTCTGTTATAATGACTGGGGGTGAGTATCTTCATCGTGTTGGAGAAGCCAACCTTTAATCTAGTATCATCATCTACTGTGGTGCTTAATGAAGTATCTCCAGGGATTTTTCCTGAGTGGAAATGTTTCTCCCTGAAAAGTGAATCTGCAAAAACATGGCCACCATTTACTGGGCGGCGTCCATCTTGGATAAAGCTCATCACTCCTTGTGATCTGTTCATAGCTAAAAACATCAGTGTACTTTTATGATGAAGCAGATTAAAAACTGATGAGCATTAATTATGCAGGATCCCGTATGCTCAGCCTTCCTTCCCACAATAAACAATAAAACATTTATTATTGATGTGCTTTTCATACAGTATTTCTCAGTAAGATTTCTAGTAATTTCTGGGTGTGATATATTATCCGTCTAAATACATGACTCTTATCCAGGACTGAGTAAAACCATGAAACGAAAACAGCTGTAGCACAGGAAAAATACGCAAACACCACCTTAACTAGTGTTGTCAAAGGTATTGAAATTGCCGAGTCTATCATTTATAAAACGGATTCTCTCTTGTCATGGTATCGATTGTACAGCCAGCACTTCTGTTTGCTCTGACTACCAAAGCACTTAGCCTCCCAATACCATCCCTCCGCCTGAGTGCAGTCTCACACGCAAGGTGTTACCAAAACGACTAGTTCAGAGGTGTCAGGGCTTTCACCATCGCGCTTCATCGATAAACTGATATGGTGTCTGAAAATACTTTGTGTGCCAAATGAAGATGGTGAACCACTGGATGTATGCAAGCCTGTACGCAAGTTGGGTATAATACTAACAAAGGGCACCACTGAGACAATGTTCGGCAGTTATTTTACCTGTGGGTTGTGTTCCACTCTATACAATCTTGTGAGGTGCTGAATAGTGTTATTCAGATACAAAGTTTTACACGTCTTAGAAGTGTTTGTGCTTTGAGATTGAAGATAAAGAAGGCATATAAAAGTAATGTTCATCTGTTCTATTGTAATAAAATAAAGTAGCATCTAATTTTTTGTAGTGTTTAATTATTTACTGCTTGTGAATATCTGGACCTCGCTGGTGAGAAAGGATATCGACCAGATATAATCGGGCTCACCGCAACACATGGCTCGGGCTCTGGAACCAGCCTTAGGGAGAGATGCTGGGCAGAGGTGGGTCTACTTATAGCCCCCCAGTTCGGGGCTAGTGTGTTGCAGTTTTCTCCAGTGGACGAGAGGGTCACCTACCTTTGACTTGAAGTCAGCGGAAGTGTTCTGACTGTTATCTCAGCGCACCAGTCCAGAGTATCCGGCCTACTTGGAGATCCTGGAGGGGGTGCTGGAAGGACTGGTGGACGTTAATGCCCACGTGGGTAATGACAGTGAAACCTGGAAAGGTTTTACTGGGAGAAATGGCCTGCCCAACTGGAATCTGAGCAGTGATAATTTACTAGGTTTCTGTCCTAACCACAGTTTGTCCATAACGAACATTGTGTTCGAACATAAAGGTGTTTATAAGTGAACTTGGCACCAGAGAGCACCCTAGGCCACATTGCGATGATTGTTTTTGTAATTGTCTCATCGGATCTGCGTCCGCATGTTTTGGACACTCGGGTGAAGAGAGGAGCTGAGCTGTCAAGTGATCACCACCTGGCGGTGAGTTGGATCCAATGGCTCGATAGACCTGTTAAACCCACACGTATAGTGAGGGTGAGCTGGAAGCGACTGGCAGAGGCCCCTGTCCGGGAGACCTTCAACTCACACCTCCGGCAGAACTTCTCTTCTTTCCTGAGGGAGTCAGAGGACATCGAGTCTGAATGGGCCGTGTTCCACGATGCCGAGTTGGCATTGCAAAGCTGTGGCAACAATCCCCGAACCCGGTGGTGGACCGCATCAGTAAAGGCAGCTGTTAGGCTGAAGAAGGAGACCTTCTGAATTTTGTTGGCTTGTGGGATTCCTGAAGCATCTGACAGGTACCGGCAGACCAAGCGGGTTTGGAAGTTGCTGAAGCAAAAACTCGGGTGTGGGAGAAGTTTGGTGAGACTGTGGAGAAGGACTTTCGGTCAGCCTCAAAAAGGTTCTGGCAAACCGTTAGGTGACTTGGGGGGGGGGGGGGGGC
>JAODJX010000027.1:21883789-21901088 GCA_026776945.1 Isichthys henryi | reverse complement strand
CCCCCCCCCCCCCCCCCCCCCCCCCCCCCCCCCCCCCCCCCCCCCCGCCCCCCCCCCCCCCCCCCCCCCCCCCCCCGACTTGCCTATCTCTTGGCCAGAGGTCACTGAAGTAGTCAAAAAACCCTACGGTGGGTCACACTGCCAGCAGTAAGTCAGACTCTTTTGAGGTGGGTGTGGGACTCTGACAGGGCTGCCCTTTGTCATTCATCCTGTAGGCGTAGCCAAGGGGCAGAGGGGGGGGGGTCTGGTTCAGGGGCCTTAGGATCTCGTCTTTGCTTTCTGCGGCGTCATCAGTGTATCGAATGGTATCGAATGTTTTTCTCAGCATCGTATCGAAGCTTAAAATTTTAGAATCGTGACATTAACACAGACAAGCGTAGAGAGAGGAAAAGCAATCAAACACGCAACCCAAGAGGAATCAGATCTCTATACTTGCCTCCGGACATTATATTAAACGGAATGCGGTAGCTGGTGTTTTAAATCACATTCTAAGAAGTAGACACCTGTTTTAATATCTGCTTTAAAGAAGTCTGAGAAAGTTTACATATGATTTGAGTAGAAATGATAACTATCCACACATTGCTGTAGCCCTCTATTGCAGTTGAGTAAGGAGGGGACCAGCCCAAGTGTGATATGTATTCATTACAGATCCACTGCATGTGCATCAGTTTTTAAGGTGTTTGTTAGTGTATTTGATTCTGTCCCAGTAAACACAATGTTCTTTATCATAAAATATCAATAATTATCATTTTTGCCTCCATTGTCAATGTGATGGATAGCACTGCACACTGCACAGATTTTTTTTTTCTTACGCATTGGAAGTATTGCGATAATTGCATCTCATCGTGGCGCCACAAGTAACAAGTGTTCTCCTTTACATCAGCGATTTTGTTAAAAAGCCGTAGGTGTTAATTCCACATAAGATTAATTAGTAATCGGGCCTGTCGTGACGAGAAGCAGCACACTCGCGGCATTGCAGGGAGCTGATTTTTCCCCGGAGAGGCTATTTGAACTCAACACCTCCGAAATGAAAGCCCTTCCGTGCTGATCGATGGCCTCCGTTTCGTCAGGGGACAGTTTCCCGAAGCACCAAACCCGGCGTCGATAAAACGGAGCCTCCCTTCCTCTCCGACCCCCAGCCTCATTGTGCGTACCTGGATCAAGCTTCTGCCCTATGTAGAATCGTCACACCAATCAGGATGGACACCAGGAGGTTTAAGAACAGTCTCTCCCCCTCCGCAAGGAATAGCATCCCAATGGCTTAAAGGCGCAGTATATTTTGATGGGCACAGAAACTCTGCCATCTGTCCTATTTCAGCCATTTGTCCTATTTATTTTTATTAATTTCATATCTATACTTTATCAGCTGCCCCCCCTCAAGTACGACTAAGATGACTAACTACGAAACAATCCTGTTTACTTAAGGGCATGTTTTTAGAAATTTATAAACACGTTCGTAACAAATAATAACACATTCATAAAGCAATATAAAAACGGCTATAAATATTACAAATATTTCTCAAAAGGCATAACACATTATAACCATATTTATTATGCATTATGAATGCTTTATGAAGCTCTCATCTATAATATAGTATAGATACCCGTATAATGCAGTACAATGGCCAGTATAAAAATTAAGGATGCTTTAGAAAAGAAGGTATCTATAGTGCATTATAGATGAGAGCTTCATAGAGCATTCATAATGCATTATAAACATGGCTATAATATGTTATGCCTTTTTATAAATATTTATAGCCATGTTTATAATGCCCTTTAGTCACCATTACTGTTATGATTGCTGGAGATGAGGAATCAGGATCGAAGGGTTTATTTGGAATCATGCCAAATGCAGGACACAGGACCATGTAACATCAAAACGTCAATGACAGACCTGGGACTACAGACTCTGACGTGGACTTAAATATACCGGAGGAATCAAACTCATAGGAAACAGCTGGTCACAATTGGGGCTGCACACGTGGTTAATAAGGGGGCGTGGTTAATAAGGGGGCGTGGCACACAAGAGGATCCTACAGGCAGGTCATGACGATTACACTCGTATTACCTAATATATTAGACAAAATAAGAGAAAATAAGACATATTAGATGTTACAAATATCATATTATTATTATTGTTGTACATTTAATTATGAATAGCAAAGATTCTTCCAATGCGTAGCGATGTATCATTTTCAGTCTCGATCAACCGTTTAATGAATATACAAAAAAGCGCGATAGAGTGAAGCCGCGAAAATCGAAGCGTGAAGTGGCGACGGACGACTGTACTGTACCTGTGTCGACATCCAGCGTCGCACTATTTACACTCACACCAGCCAGTGTCTATCATTTACGCCTCTCTGCTGTGTATAATGTCCTGCATTTTTTCTCTCTGTCTGTGCTCTGTGCCCTGCAGTTCCTTGTGATATGTCTACTTTGGTGTCTTGTGAGTTTCTTTGTTCTGTGCTGTCTAATCGTGTTACATCTTATAGTCTGGATTGTGTGAGGATTCCTATGTACTGACGTTCAAAAGGCAAATGAAGAGTCTGGAATGTTGAACTTGGCTTCCTTCACAGACCTTAACTCTCCTGGTGTGAAGGTCCACCTTTCAGCCATCGCGTCTGCGGCATGTCCGAGCTCCTCAGCATTTCCGTCCCATGTATCTGCGGAGGGAATCTGGTCCCCGTATTACACATGCCGGCCACACATTTCCCACGTTTTGGCCTCCGGTGAGTATTACACTTTTCCAGTTCATTAGAAAAGTGATTTTTAGAGGGCTATGAATTAAAGATTTCTTTTTCATCTTTTCAGTCCTCCGCAAGGATTCAGCCATAGCCGTGACTGAATTCCTTGGTTCCTGATATGGTTCAGTCCAGGGGCATCGCGGAGTCCTTACGGATTTAGCTGAAGAATCCGACTGCTTCATTCCATGGCCTTGACAAAATTTCAAAAAGAGGAGAACCTGGCTCCTGGGGAGTCAGTGACCCTCTAACTGGGTAACACGCTGGTTTAAACACTAGTTTAATCTCATTGCTCTTCTGTGCTTCGGACGTGGCTGCTTGTGTTGCGGGGGACAGACCTGAAGGTTCTCTCGCTTAGGAAGAAAAGAATCCCAAAAAAGAAAGACAAAAAGATAAAGGGATGGCAGGCACAGATATTCACAAACCCACTGCCCTTGTGTCTATTGTTCTTTGGGGTGGGGGAGGGGGGGCGGCACAGATAGCCAGACCGCAGAGGTCAGACGGTTACCTCTCCTTTCAGACGTCGATCTGTCTATCTCCCTGGTGCATCCCTTCATCTCCCTAGGCAACGCCTCACTTCCTGTGAGCTGCCCCCCCCCCCCCCCACACACACCCCCCTGAAGCCCAAGGCCACCAGCGTCCAATCCGCCGGCACCATTCTGCTTCTCCCTGGACTGCACACTCTGCCGGCAGAATGGAAGACGTAAACCAGAATGGGGGACGTAATTCAGTTCCATTTCTAACCATTCTGTGACTCACACTTACCTCTTATGCTCTCGTTGTCTCCTTGGACCTGTTTTCATATTAGAAAAAGGTCATGTGCTGGTCTAAAGGGACATTATATAAAATATATCTATATCTAATATATCTCATCCCATGTAATGAAATTGATTAGTGATTGATGGAGATCACCCACCTAAATAGTCCAGAGATCTATGTTTTTGGTTTAATGAGAGGTTTACGTTGCATGGGTTTGAGGCAGTCTCTCACAAACCACAATGGAGGAGGGTAGGTCTGGTGGTGGGGGGGTTCTCAGTGCTCCCAGCATGCATTAAAGTTCAGTTCTATCCATTGCGGTGCACTTTGTTAATGTATTTACAGACCTTGTAACATTCCGGATGAATCCATAACAGCAGCTGGATCATCTCACAATTAAGGGTCGTGTTTATGTGAACTTGCAAGGTGATGGTCCCCGTTCATTACGAGACGTGTAGCGCATGTGTAGCGGGAACGGCCACCTTAGCTAGTGTGTGAAAACGCCCCACCAATACCTGACCTGCTTTTGAGAAAGAAGCCAATTAAGCCTCTTTGGACGGACTGGCTGGCTGGTCGTGCGGCACTCTCTCACCCCAGCCCCAGGAATAGCCCTTCATCCTGGAGGAGGGCTGCTTTTAATCACCTTTTTGTGAGGTCATTGTAATCTATGACTTTGCCCTCCGTGGCCCAGTTTTTAGCACCTAGAAACCAGGTTTTTGCTCTTATCTTTGACTTATGCAGTCAAGACACATTTCCAGGTTTCCAGGAAGGAAATTTTCACAGTGAGAGCTTCACCAACACTGTCATTAAAGGCTTCTTACATGATCAGAGAGCTTTTCTGATTCATCACACCTGCATAACGTACAGTGGCTAACAAGCTGTTCCTCCTTGTTCGTTTTCTAACTTCCGGAAGAGCCCATCATCATAAATCTGCCGACCGTGGGAGTTAATCGTGATCCGACTTGGAAAAACTGTCTGGAAGAGTCACAGTACCAACGCCCTCACAGACACGGGAAACGCGGGGCACGTGAACGGCGTCGCGACAGCAGTCCGGGGAGCGGCTGGTGGTGACAGAGGATGAAGCAAACAAGATGGATGCAGCGTGCTGATGTCTCAGGTGGTCCTGGTGACACACATACATATCACCCCAGACACTGGGCCCCGATAGATGACATGGCGGCGGGGTTGGTGGGCGGTAGACGCCACCACACAGCTGGGGATGTGTAATAAATTGCCATGGGAACACAACTCCAGTGGCGGGGCTTTGTGTTCGGGATCCCTAATTGTGATCTGCGGCCTCGAGGACTGGCCAGTGGAATCCGGAATTAAAACATCCGTCCTCGTTTCCCTGTCTGTCTCCCTCATCTGTCACATTATAGACACCAAGCGCAGCCCCCCCCCCGAATCCGTTCTGCCCCATTGGATGCATCCCAAGATATCTGGCCTGCCCTGGAGATGTCAGTGGGTCCTTGGAGAGCTAGAGCAGAGGTGACCCTGAACGACAGGTAGCCCCAGAGACCAGAACCTCAAACAACAAACAATTAAAGGCTGAGACGGAGCCCCCCCCCCCCCCCCCCGTAAACCGGAGAGACTGATCCGACAGCAGGGGCTTCAATTAGGGACTGTTTGGCAACCGCTTCTGGTCAGAATCCCAACAGGGTCTCCCGGCTGACTCTCAGCGGGGCAAATGATCCCACAGCCATTCATCCTTCTCATCCTGAAGTCTGGAAAATACGGCAGGTCGTTAGGAGCGGCGAGAGAAATGAGAGGAGACAAGTGAGACGGCGGCAGCTCTGGCGAGGCACACCGGCGGACGGGTCGGCCCGCCCCTGGCCCAGCTTCCATTAACCGGACGCCCCCTGCAAGCCGGGCGCATGTTAATGTGCATGCTGGACACGGAGGGCGTTAATAGTTGTGTTTTAAGCAGCACGTCGATGCTAACCGGCGCTCTGGAGCACTGTTAGAAACTCAATTCCTCCTCAATTTGGGAGCTTCAGCTCACCAGGCGCCACTAACCCAGCCTGTTAGCCGCATTTGTTGCCAAAATTGAGCTGCAGAGGGGGCTGCGGCTGGGTGGCGGGGGAGCGCAGCAGCACGCTTGAGATGCACGGCGTGATGGTGGCGGCCCAGCGCAGTAAATCCACCTTAATAAAGTGCTGGGGGGAGTGAAGGCAAATCCGGACCCCCTCTGGTCACACTCACACACATATTGCTGTACCCATTTAAATGGTGACTTTCCATTCATTTCAATGGGGACAAACCCTAACCCCAATCACGACAGATAACCCCTAACTCATCCCTAACCTTAACCATAAAGAACCAAACAAAATCCAAGAGTTCTGGCATTTTTACTACTTTGATCTTTAGAAAATTGAAGTTATCCAAATTTTGAGGTTTGAGGTTACAGATTTTGGTCCCCAAATATGATTTGTGCAAACCCACGTACACACACACACACACACACACCGCCCAGTCTGAGGAGAGTAGCCAGCACAAGCGTGCAGCAGAACGCCCCCCTAAATGCCACAGGACCCCTGGATTGCGATTCCCCGCCAGGCGTGCGGGTTCATTTCACACTGAAGTCCGTACACTGTCGTCTCCCTCTGTCCCTCTCCCCCGCTCCGCCACGGAAGACGCGGTTCACATTGTCCCGGGGTGAATGCGATTCACCGTTATCAGTGCCGAGCGGAGGGCGGTGGGCAAACAGCTGCGTGCGGAGCCGCCTTTATATCGCCTTATCTGCCGCGGGCCAGCCGGCCAGAATAATGTAAACATGCGGTAATTATGTACACACCGCGGTGAAGGGCAGCTTTGTCATACGGGAGGGAAACTTCGTCAAGTTTTAGGCAAATATGCAGCGGAACGTGTCTCTATTGAAGCCGACTCCAGCAACGTCCGTTACAGTAACCAGGAGGGGCCTGGCTGGACCCCACAGTCAAAGGGCCCAGCCAGTAAATGGGCATCGGTACTGTTGGGGTGAAGAGACAGCCAATAGAACCAGGCTGGTCCGGATTGGTGGGTCCGTCACCATAAAAAAACTCAGTGTAACATTCAAATGTTCATGTTTTGGGAGCTTTACATATTTTTACCTTGTTCACATATTGAAAGACCTTCTTCTTATTAAATATTAAAAGGCTAGCTTTGAACAGGGGTCAAAGGTGAAGTACACTAATCTATAAATGCGGCACCACTGAGATTGACAGTGAGGGACAGAGTGGAGGATGAGCCTGCTAGACACGGAAGGGAAGGACGACAGGAAAAGGAAAAATGAACACATGAAAGATGAAACCAAGCGGAAAGCCGCCAGTCGGACGCAGATGAGGCGTTTGTCTTTAAACAGGCCAGGACTCGAAACCCTGGTACACAGTCAACATTTTTTTTCACACTTGGATGATGAAAGTTTTAACAGTCATTCAGTTCTGGTGGGTTGGGCGGGGGTGGGGGGTAAAAAAAAAAACTTATGAGACATTTATTATCATAATAATGCTCAGATTAATGTGGTATCCAAGGCTGCCCTAATTCCTCTGTGGTTTTATTCAAAAGAGCGTTTTATCAACGAGATTCCCGTTGCAGGATCTGCACAGTGGCGGAATTAATGCCGGACTGTTCTCTTAAGGACGCCTGGCGCTATATGATCTGTTTCCTTAAGAGAAATTACAAACAAGCCGTAAAATAACGTTCAGCTTATCTTAATAATTATGCCGTCCATCGTAGAAATTAAGTGGATACATTTTAGGGGACTAAATAATGGATCGGTTGCCAGTTCCTGGGGAGGTTTGCAATCTGGTGTGTCCTGCGTTTTGGCAGTGAATATGAATATGAATGAGTATAAAGCTGATAGAAAAGGCTTCAATACACGTTGAAATAAACATCCTCTGTTTTTTCTATCTAGCCGTCAGCGCTGTTTATTATGCAAGATGATAAGTGACGTCTTTATTAAGCTGGGTGTACGGGGAAGGGACCAGTAGCTTAATTTGTGCGGCTGTGGTGGTTTCATTTCCCTGCGATTGTGCTGAACCCGGAGTGGGTATCCCTTGCATTGCATTGAGGAGGGCGCTTTTGCCACTTAATACAAAACATTGAATAAACTTCGTTTAAACAGATTTTTGAGGATGACACATAGTAAATGTAATTAAAAACATTGGCTAAGAGTTTCAATTAAATGCTTGTGAAAATGCCTGTGTTGATTGCTCTGCAGATTGTCGATAGCTACCCTACGATTGGCCTGTTAAGGGAGTCCAAGTGAGGTTTGGATGCGGGGGCAGCCCTGCTCGTACTCCAGGGTGCACCAATGCCAGAACACGCCCCCTCCTCGCCCCTCTGACCGCCCTTCCCGTGGGAGCGAATGTGCCGGCAACAGTGAAGCAAGCAACAGCTTCCAGGCCATTGGAAACGGAGCAGTTGGTTTCTCCGTTAAGGGGGCTGGCTTCATTTGTTACGGCACACAGCAAATTAAAGCTCTCTGCGGATGCTGGAGAAGGTGCTCCAAGCCGGGGGGGCGGGGCTCACGAACTGGAGGGGCCAATTGGAGTTTCCGCAAAGTACCACTGGGCTTCAGCCCCCAAACACCCGAGTGATATATTTTAACAGGCAAGGGGGGCTTCTCTATGGTGATTGGCTGGGGGAATATTGATTGGCAGCTGGAAGGAGCAACCCCACGCAAGACACACCCTCATAAATTTCCCCTCCAGTCGGGGGAGAATGAAGCTCCCAGAAAGGTGATTGATTGCTTGCTTGATTGATTGATGGATGGATGGATGAATGGATGGATGGATGGAGGCTCTTATCCATGCGGGTGAAGCAGGGCACCGGGACCAGCACCCGACCCGACCCGACGGACCCGGCACTGACAGCGAAACGCCATGAGATCCTAATGGGGTCTTTAGAGAAGATTCACAAAAAAAATAAATAAAATATCCTTACAACTGCAGGCTCGCCCAAAACAGCAATTATTTGCCAGTTTATCAGTGCTTCCTCGGATTCCGCGTGTGTGGCATCCGGCAGCATTAGGCTGGGAAAATCCGAACGGGACTGAGTGCTCCTGTAATAGACGCCCGTTTTCCCCAGAGTCAGCATTCCACCATTTGAATAAAAGCTAAAACATCTTAGATGGCGATTTAACAGGGAAAACATGCAGACAGACATAAATACCAGGCAGCATGGGACACAAAGCAGAAGGACACCTTGCACAGGATACCAGTCCATTCCCAGGCACAGTCAGAGACCAGTTTTTTAGGCACACCTACTCATTAAGCCAATCAGCTTGTTCCCACAATCAGCCAATCACGTGGCTGCTGCAACACGCAGACCGGAAGAGGCTCCGTTAGCGTGAGGCTAAGTGTCTCATAAGAAAGTGGCCACTGTCTATCAACTTTATCCTCCATCCCAGTTTAATGTATTTTGTTTGTGTTTTTTTGGCTGTTTTTCTTAAGCGCATTAAAGAAAATAATGGTTTTACTCTGAGACTGAGGAAATTGCACCCACAAAACATCATCGCAATTATCATATCTGGCGGACTCCCAGGCACAATTACCGCTCCAGTCATTATTTTCATTAAAGAATTTGCAGGAGAGCGATGCTATGGGTTTAAAAAACAGCACTGGCTGTAATTCTGCACTGGTCTCTGGGCCTGGGGACACGCAGAGTCATTACAATGTGCACTGAACTCCAGCTTCCAGAGTTTTCCGCGGAAATAGAGTGTAAGACTGCCATAACAATAACAGGGAAGTTCCACATTCAGAGGGACACATGCAGGTCACGCAATTCACGGGGGGCATTTCAGTGGTTCTTCACAGTTGGGGTGTTGAACCACTTCTTGCATCTCCACTCACCGTCCGCTGCTTTCCCATGATCCCCGATATATGTCCCTGGCAGCGATTACCCAGAATGCCCCTGTTTCTTCCCCAGAAAGCTTTCCGTCGTCGTACCTCTAATCACTGTTGGATGAGGATCAGTCGGGAGCTCCCCTCTCTGCCAAATGTCGATGTTCCAGAATATTCCCCCTGCACAGGTGTCACACCACCTGTAGGAGAGGCTCAGTTTCAATGAGGAGCCTTACCTTATGCGGCCTGCAAGGACCACCTGCTCCCACAGGATATGGCTGCTCCCTGTCTGTGTGGCTCAGCAGGTTAGGCCTCTGTGCGTATCATCAGAAGGTTGTTGGTTCGAATCCCCTTCTCAGCAGAGTAGGTCCGCCTCCATTGGGACCTTGAGCAAAGCCCTTAACCCCCTAAAAAAAACGTTCCAGGGTCGCTGGATAAATTCTCAGACCCCCACCTTTGTGTGCCTTTAAAAAGGAAAGTGAAGAGTAAAAGAACACGTTCCAATTTAGCTGATCTCATTCTCGCACAAAAGGCAAATAAAGCTTTATTTCGTCTGTGCCTTCATCAGGGCTAAAAAAGGGTGAATGCAGCGTCCCTGACTGGAATCAGAGCTAATAGACGCCGGGGGAAAGTGTAAAGCACCGCGTCTGTCGATTTAGGCCTTTAAAACTTAAACGAAAGCTTTCCGTGCCATTAATTTTGGAAATTGGGATGAGATTTGGCAATTTTAATGCCGTTATTAAAATTTCAAGTGACCAACATTTGCTTTGTGGACGATTAAGCAAAACAGCAGCTACTGCGGCCAGAACCTGGGAGCGTTCGGGTCCGGCCAGAATCCGACTCGCGGTTTTATTCCTCTGTTACCTCAAACATAACGCCCAGGCACTTAATAACTTAATAAATTATCGCCATGGAAACAAGCACCATTTACTGTAGAGATAGCGGGTCTTTTTTTAATGCCGATTTCCATATTTATCTAAGAAAAGGTGTCTTTATTAGATGAACATTAGATGAACCGGATAAGGGAGGCAGCGAGGTTCAATCGATGCGGTGAGTTTCAGCAGGCTTGCGTAATGCGAACGATGGTTTCAGAATCGCGCTGGTAATTAAGGAGGGTACCAATCGGGGCGGAGCAGGTGCAGCTGGGTGCCAGCCCGCTACGTCGGAGCCGTCGCGCCTTGGGCTCCCCCCCCCCGCTGGCAAAAGTGCACCGGCTGCCATCCACGTGTCGGCGGGTCTGAGCCCACGCAGATGGCGAGCGGGCTGACCACGCCTACGCCCCCCCCCTCAGGAAGTGGGTGCCTCTCGATCTCCCTGAATGAAGCCCTCTCCCCATGTAAATCTCCGCTCCAAAAACAGGGCAAGGGCAAGGCCCTGCGACCTGCGATCCCGTCCCCGCGCAGCAGCCTTGTGGAGCATGCTACACACCCATGAAATCGTGAGGGCAAAACCTGCGACGCCGCACCTGAAGGCTGCAGATGGTCGACGTAGCAGCAGCGGCGCATGCAGACGGCAAAGGCTTGGTGACATCAGCATGTGGGACACCGTCAACATGGGACAGCCACCGCCCCCCCGCCCCTCAAAAAAATGAACACACACATCATGTTGTACAATTATTTATTTATACATTTTAAATTCATAGTTCAAATATATTTTTTCCTCTAAAATATTTCATTACGTGATATAGAGTATACACCATCCAGGACGCTTGCAACATCCTCTGCAGGAGCGTGTCACCTCAGGGGGGGTTGGGGGGGGCTGCAGTGTGTGTGCACAGGGGTGTACATCTAGCTGCACACAAGGGATTTGGAGGATGCCCACGATGTGGGGTGGGGGTCTGTGCATGTCTTTTGAGTGTGTGTGCCAACTGGTTCAAAAAGGTTCTGATCCGACGGGCCGTCCAACCTTTTTTTCCAACCGAGTCTTCCAACCAAACAGTGCCACGTGTGTCATATACAGTTAGGCGAACAACATGCCGCGTGACGTGCGGGACTCCAACAGCGTGATTCTGGCGTTCTGGAACGTCACACTCGGGTAGATCTGGACTGCTGGGGCGTGTCTGCCCCCCCTCCCGATCCTGCCGGGCTCGCCGAACGAGAGAGACCAGCCATCTGCGCTCGGAACAGGTTCTCCGGGGAACGCCGTCTGTGTCTGTACGGAAACTGGGTGCTACACCGACGACAGCGCGTTAAGCGGACGGCCCCCATTGGAGGCGTGGGAATTCCTGGTTAAAGTGCAGGGAAAAGGCCACGTAATTAGGGCTGACGCGAGCTCACGACTACTAAAGTGTAAAACGTGCCGATTGTGAGCCGAGATCTCGGCAGAAGTGTCAGCACACAAGAGGATTCCAGCTTGTTTGGTTTCCAGGAGAAATTATACTTATAAATTCTCACTTCCGGGGCCCACATTGCTGATTTCGGTGGGCAACTTTCACCCAGGATTATGATGATATTTTAACATGATTATAGCCTAACATTAAAGAAGAATAAGGAAGCATAATTAATTATGCATGTTGATATTAAGGAATGGAAAGATTAATATTAAGCTAACAGTGATATTAATATTAAGCTAACAGCGCAGAGCAGTGCTTCCCGGCTGAGTTCTCCGGGTTATGTATCGCAAATTCCCAGTTCATTCTCCCAGCATCTGCACCCTCGGGAGGAGGGCAGGGGGATCACAGTCCACAACCATTATTCAAAAGTGCTCGTCTCGTCGCCTTACCCCAGAGAGGCCTGGAGAGTCACATGACACACATGTGCCACGTGCCTTCTCTCCCCCCCATATCCAGGGGAGACATGCATGTGCTTTGAAGCTGAAGACGCCAGCGATCTTGGTGGTCGACTCAGAAGGACACAGGTTACAAAGCGCTAGACAGCACAGGCTTTAATATTCTACCGAGGAGGTGAGGCTGAGGTCACTTCCTGTCAGCTTCCTGCTGGCATCGCACGACCGAGCTGAGTGGAATATGGACATCCGCTGCCCGGCACTTCGCTCTTCCCCAATGCCAGAGCCAATGAGATAAACATGCCGCTGCCCTGGGAATGACTCCGCTCACTGCTCCACTGCGGGGAGGTCAAACAGGAAGCACATGCGCGTACGCTGCCACAAAGCACTCGTCACGTGACCGTGGGAAAGCAGACAGACAGGCGATGAGTGACCTATGACCTATGGAAGCAGAGCTGAGAAGTGACGAGACGGGATGGCCGATTAACAACCTGCCTGATGCAGGGATCGAGATTAACAATGGGGGATGAAAAACACAATAGCGAATGATCTACCATCAGCTTCTCTGGATATGTGTCGGTTAAATATATGCTTTTTACAAGCGAGGACAATTAAACTGCTCCAGGCGACCATCTACATGTATTAAAGTCCTTATATGCGATATGTAGTTTAATAGCTATATTACCAGGTAGATTTAAAACATGTACTTATCACGTTGCGCACACCAAGTAGCGTGCACTGCATGAGCCATCCAACTGACTTATGAATATGCCAACTCAACCATTCCTTCCCTGTACTGTGCATGTCCATAAAATATCTATGTGTGGTATATTATGCTATGGTACAAAAGCTAGTGTATTTACTATATGTTGTCGATAAGATGATTCGTTAAAAAGAATTATGGGTAATCATCGCCCCTATCGGAGGTGTTCCTCGTCTTCTGCAATTCGAGCCCATTTGTGCTCACGGCGGCGAAACGGACCCTCTCAGGCTCACAGGAACATGAGAAAAAGGTGTTCCACATGTGACACCGCGTTTAAGGATAACACAGGCGATGTATATCCACTGCATAAGAAACGACTCAGACTTTTCCGGAATAAGACAATATATCCCTCCGTTTATGGCCTACAGATATGTACAGATAACTGAGGTGTGGAGATTGTTCAGTGAGACTCTCAGGCGACCAGTTTATGTGACACGTCGTTACGGATATGCTTCGGACACATTACAGGGCTCTTCCCAGCAATGGCACTTGGGACATTCTGTTGGACCAGGATATCGCCAAGGTTCAGTGTTAACGCCTGGGGCAGGCGGCGTGCCACAGGAAGTCCAAAGCGCAGCCCTTGGGGTCTCGTGGTGGAACGGCAGGGGATGGCACGGGGCAAGCGGCGAAGGGGGGAGAGAAGAATCCGCATCTTGAGCCTTGTGGGTGAGAGTTGCCCCCTCTCGTCCCCCTGGTTGGCCCCCATCTGCCCACGGCCCACTTACCCCAAAAAACCAACACGCACCTGGTTTTCAGGCCAAAGGACGAAATACTGCAAGGTAAATAGGACAAAAATTACCACAGAAAGAAAAAAGTATAAATTTGTGCTTATTCTGGTTCACTTTCACGTTGCTGATTTTGTCCAGTTCATGTCTATCAGTGTCTGTATCCTTATATTTTATATATAGATTAACGTATATTTACAATCCAATTGCAGAAACGCTATGCAGGCAGGAATGCGTCTCTGACACTTTCCTCACTCCTTCATCTTGTCCTGTTCGCTTTTTCCATCCCAATCAGACGGCTGCTTGCTGTCTACTTGGATGGGCAGGGGGGTCCTAAGCCACCCCCCCCCCTTTTCCTCTGGTCCTTCATCTTTGGTAAGAGTGTTCGACACTTTGGTGTCTTGGGCGGGGGGGGGGGGGAGCATCCCCATGGGGAAGGTCCAGGAAAAGGTGGAAAGGGGTGGGATGGAGATGGAACTGAGGAAAGAAAGGAGCGAGGAATGAAGTGATAACATTGTTTCCTTTTCCATCTTTTTCACAGGCTAACGGGGCCAGTGAAGATGAGGAGGGCGTATGTGCTTCAGCGCAGAGGGGAATGGGGTTGCAATGGGACAGGATGATGGAAGAGAGTGAGGGGGTAGGACCGAGAGGAGGGGGCGTGGGGCAACAGGATGTCAGAGAACTGAAAGGAAAAGAGAGCAGGCAAGGCACTGGGTGTGCCGGGGTGGTGGTGGGGGGGGGAATCTTGGTCGACAGGGGCACTGTTGTGCTCATCATCTGTAGAGTAGCAGGTAGGCCGAGAGCGCACAGCCCAGCAGCTGCGTTGGCGACAGCGGCCACCGGTGTGAGGCTCCACCCAACAGGACGGCTGGAACGGAAAAGAGGCACGGAGGTCAGGGAAGAAACGCATCAAATGCGCCAAATATTCCCATTGGACGGCGAAGCTGCGGTTTTCTCCAAATAAAAATGCCAAATGGAAAAAAAAAAAACGAAAAGAATCTGTTGCATTTCTTGCATTAGAGCTGTTAAAATAATCAGAACCGATCACACATGTTACAAAAATATACTTACATTGTTGTCGAGGGAACAAAGAGGAACGAAAGGCTTCGGAACAAATTAGCAATTAAAATGATATCACTGCGAAATCATGGCTGTCGCTTACAGCGCGGGTCTCGGTCTGCCGCGGGAGCGCTGAGGCTTTGCCGTTCAGGGTTAAGCAGCGTGCGGGCACCCGCTGTGTTTGGGGGGGCGTGTTTGGGCCTTCCCAGCGCCATTAGGCGTGCATGCTGCCTGAAGGCCAGTTTAATAAATAAAGGACAGATATTGTATCTGAGAGATCAATAGGCATTTATATCACGGTTTTTTTTCCTTATGGCAGAAAATCAATGTATTCATAATAAAGCGTTTTTTTCCCTTCCTTTTTAATAAAAACAAGTTAAGTGACTGGTCCCTCCCTCACCGTAGTGCTCTCAAGGGCCTTTGAAGGAGGCGGGAATTTGGAGGCAGTGGGGGGCGGGCCTTCTACACGGGAGGCTGCCAAGCGAACTGGGGAACGCCGCTGGACAGCGGGACGAGGGGCCAGATGGTCCGTATCCGGTACCCATGAGTTAATCAAAGCCACGGGTGCGATGGTCCCGTGCCGGCGAACCTGCAGCCTTTGGATGACCCAGGGTGCGGAAATGCATTTTCACAGGGGATTAACCCTTCGAGTCCACCGGGCTCCACCCCCCCACCCCCACCTGTCCCTGGCTCACATCCTCTCCAGCTCGAGCCTAAAGAGAAAATGCTGCCTGGCTGCCATCTTTTACAGTGGGGGGGCCCACCGCTCGCAGGATGAACCCCATGTCCAGGCCTGTCCCTGTTACCTGACAGATGGGTACAAGAAGCAGGCTCTGGTGGAATTGGGGGGGGGGGGTACAGACTGGGAGGAGAACAGGATGTGCAAATAGGGCCCAGCTGGGGGGGAAAGTAGGTAGACACTTGTCTGCACGGCCCCCGCAGGTGAAGCCCCCGGCAGAATATTGTGGAGGGAGGGGGGCAAGAGGAGAAGATGTAGCTGAAAACGGAGGGGGGGGGCTGTGTGTCTCCTGGGTCCTGTAGCTGGGGGCACCCAGATCTGCGTCCTCCTAAAGCCCCCAGCTCTGCCTGTCCCTATAACAGCTGAGTGCCTTAAATATGAGGAATCAGTTACACTTTGGACCGACAAACCACTACTGTAAAAATCTGGATTGTATTTTGGGAACAGGCTGCATTTGATCACATTTTTTCTTCAATCTATGATATTACCCTGTAAGTGATGGAAATGGCTCATATCACTATTAATACAGTAAATGGATGTAAAATGTTTAACAGCTGAATAGCACCGACCCCAGCCGGGATAAGTGATCCTGGGAGATGGCTGGGGGGGCATTTCATTTAGCACCTCGTTCAGATGGACGTCATATAGATGTCAAATAAGCCGGTGACTCACCCCCTCCCCCACAATCCGAGGAAAAGGACCAGTCACGTGACCAGGGATGAGGGCACGTGTGGACCACGTCACATGACCGGCAGACCCCGTGAGGCCATGGTAGCCGACGTGACACGACCGTAAAAGCCGGATCTGAAATTAGCATTCAGTGCCAGGACCCGCGGAGGGCAAGGTTAATAACATTAATGATTCAAATGTGCCTTTCTGCTCCAGACGTGTACCAGCGCCCTTCATGAGTGCTCTCCCACACTCGGCAGCAAGCCGCTGCGACCGGCTTACCTCTGATGTAATGATTGTATAACGTTTCACTTGAGAATGCATCCCGGGCCCTCAGGGGCCCTCAGGCTGAGGATGAAGCCCACTGGGGGCCAAACGTGGGCCGTGACACCCCATTAAAGCCTTCGCACTGAAATAATGAAATCGGGTCCAAACTCAGATAGTTTGTATTACTTTTGTCATAGATCTAATCTAACCATCTTCTGATAGAAGCCTTTTGGAGCAGCATGTGGCTCAGTGGGCTCTGCCCATGATCAGAAGGTTGTTGGTTTGTGCCCGGCCTCAGCAGAAGAGCCATGTCTGTGGCTCCTTGAGCAAGGATCTTAACCCCCAGCTCCATTGGTACTTCTACAGGTGTCTGCCAAGCTTGCACAAAATGAGGTAGGCAAGAAGGCAATTTTCTCACGGGGATAAATAGAGTGTGATTATTATTATTAAATACATCTGGAGTAACACTGAATTCCACATGTGTTTACTACCGGGGAGCAGAGATATGGAACCTAAACCAGCCCTGCCCTGGGTTCGAAGGTCGGGTGGCTCTGGGGTCACCGTTAAGCGTTCTTAGTCTGCCTTCTCTTCGTAGCAGCCGTGACTCATATTTCTACCATCCTTACTACGTATCTTACAATGAAGACCTTGGCCATCACAGGCTGTCTGCCATCTGTACAGCAACAACCGTACATCCACTGAAATAAAGGTAGCTGATTATGAGAAAGACCTCGGTGTGTGTATTGATGCTTCCATGTCCCACTCTCGCCAGTGTGCGGAAGCAACTAAAAATAGGATGTTGAGTTACATCTCTAGGTGTGTGGAGTTTAAGTCAAGGGAGGTGATGCTATGATTATATAATTCCTTAGTAAGACCCCACCTTGAATATCGTGTGCAGGTTTGGTCACCATACCTTAAGAAGGACATTGCTGCCTTGGAAAGGGTGTAACGTAGGGCGACAAGAATGATTCCTGGTCTTAGAGGAATGTCTTATGAGGAGAGGTTAGCTGAGCTGAATCTGTTTAGCCTCGAGC
>JAODJX010000027.1:21857980-21868820 GCA_026776945.1 Isichthys henryi | reverse complement strand
ATATGTGATGTGCACTCATTTTCAAATGTGATGTGCACTCATTTTCAAATGTGATGTGCTGTCATTTTAATATGTGACGTGCACTCATTTTCATATGTGATGTGCTGTCATTTTCATATGTGATGTGCACTCATTTTCAAATGTGATGTGCACTCATTTTCAAATGTGATGTGCTGTCATTTTAATATGTGATGTGCTGTCATTTTAATATGTGATGTGCACTCATTTTCATATGTAATGGGCTGTCATTTTCATATGTGATGGGCTGTCATTTTCATATGTGATGTGCTGTCATTTTCATATGTGATGGGCTGTCATTTTCATATGTGATGTGCTGTCATTTTCATATGTGATGTGCACTCATTTTCATATGTGATGGGCTGTCATTTTCATATGTGATGTGCACTCATTTTCATATGTGATGGGCTGTCATTTTCATATGTGATGTGCTGTCATTTTCATGTGATGTGCACTCATTTTCAAATGTGATGTGCACTCATTTTCAAATGTGATGTGCTGTCATTTTCAAATGTGATGTGCTGTCATTTTAATATGTGATGTGCACTCATTTTCATATGTAATGGGCTGTCGTTTTCATATGTGATGGGCTGTCGTTTTCATATGTGATGTGCTGTCATTTTCATATGTGATGTGCACTCATTTTAATATGTGATGTGCTGTCATTTTCATGTGTGATGGGCTGTCATTTTCATGTGTGATGTGCACTCATTTTCATGTGTGATGGGCTGTCATTTTCATATGTGATGTGCACTCTTCATATGTGATGGGCTGTCATTTTCATATGTGATGTGCTGTCATTTTCATATGTGATGTGCTGTCATTTTCATGTGTGATGGGCTGTCATTTTCATATGTGATGTGCACTCATTTTCATGTGTGATGGGCTGTCATTTTCATATGTGATGTGCACTCATTTTCATATGTGATGGGCTGTCATTTTCATATGTGATGTGCTGTCATTTTCATATGTGATGTGCACTCATTTTAATGTGATGTGCACTCATTTTCATATGTGATGTGCACTCATTTTCATATGTGATGTGCACTAATTTTCATGTCCTATGACCATTTTCAGGTGTGATTTGTGCTTATTTTTGTGTGTGATGTGAGGTCATTTTCATGTGTGACGAGCATTTAATGTCGTGCGCAATGCCTGCTCAATTACATGCGCGGTGCATGCTCTTTTTCCATGTGTGATGTGGACTTATTTTTGTATGCAATGCATGCACATTTTTTTGGGTGATGTGTGCTGACTTTCGTGTGCAATGCACACCCATTTTCATGTGAGATAACCATTCATTTTCTGGTGCAATGAATGCTCATTTTTCTGTGCGATGTCCGCACATTTTCATGTGTGATATGCGCTCATTTTTGCGGCCAATGCATGCTCATTTTCATGTGTCATGTGTGGTCATTGTCACATGTAACGCATGCTCATTTTCTGTGCGATGTGTCCTCATTTTCATGTCCAATGCGCTCCTATTTTCGTGTGCGATGAGCGCTCATATTCATATGCGGTGCGCGCTCATTTTTGTGTGCAATGCACGCTCATTTTCCTGTGTGATGCACACTCATTTTCATATGCGGTGCACGCTCATTTTCATGCCCAGCGGGACCCAAAAATAATAAACACCACACCCACACACCCACAGTAAAACGCAGCTTAATTTAACATTTTAAACATGTCTCCACTCTCTTGGCATAATTATGTAAAGATAATCATGTAATTAAGAGGTGATTCAGATCAGGGGCCCTACTGATATCATGGGGGGAGTCACACTAACTCAGAATAGGGACTGAGCAGGTGAGGGGCCTCATGACAGCCCCCTAGTGGGGTTACGAGGACTCTCATGACAAATCTCTTCCACAGCTGAATGCTTACACGTAGGAGTACCAAGCCCTCATTCCTCTGGGTCTAAGGATCAGCTGATAGTAAGAGGATGGTGTCACTGCAATAACTGCAGAACTGCAGTGACAGCTGGGGGCGGGGCATAGCAGTGCCAAACAGTGACGGTCAGCTGCGTCAGCCACTCACCGATGTGCATGCCCTTCATGTGATAGTAGAAGGAGATGCAGTAGGGGACGCGGGTGGAGCCCGTGGCCCCCCGAGCCTGGGTGACGTTAAAGAGGGGGGACAGCAGGCGAGCTTTGTCCCCCGCAACCCTCGGACGCGATGCCTCAATGTACATGTAGTAACCTGCAGAGAGACATGGGGGGGGGGGGAGGAGGGGGAGTGTCAGGGACCTTTACAACTTGTGGTAGCCAGTCCACCCCAGAAGGTAACTTATATAATAGGTTGTTAGTTAACCAAGAAGCCACTTTTCTGAAAAATATGGATTTTTAAGTGTCGCTCTTTGAGTTGAATTCCTTATTTGCATTAAGTTTCTAAATAAAATGAGGCCATTTTAATTTCGCTTACAGATGTATCCAGGTCTACTTGCTTAACCATGCTAATGACATGCAAGGTGCTTGGTGGGTGTATGGGGGGAGTTGGCATGCTGGGAATTTGGAGAATTGGGGGGGGGGTCTCTTTCCATGCCTTCTTTGGTGCCGCTCCTATCTGTGTCTGGCCCAGTGTTGGCGGTGCGCTTGGGATTCTGGGTCAGGGCGTTCTGTCGGGTCCAGTCGAACGTGTCGCTGCGGTCCTGGGAGAAACCACATATCCTGCTGTCCTCGAAGCCGCAAACATGATCTGCCGTGGGAGGGGCAGATGGGAGTGAAATAAAACAAGGTGATAAAGAAAAAGGGGGGAGAAGGAGAAGATTGGAAAGATAGAAGGTGGTTTAGATCAAATGCCAGTGGAAGAAGAGTACTCATGTCTGTGAAGAAGAGCCCAAAATCGATGGGTTTCTGAACCTCCATAGAAGGCCTCCATTATTCACCATTACATACTTTGGAAAGTGTTTACTATCAAAAGGCTGGTGGGTGATTGACACATTTAACTCGCTGCGGGTGGGTGACCTGACAGGGTGGCTATTGACGCGCTTATTGACTGGGTCTCTGGGGTGGTTTCCTGCAACGGCGTGTGGCTTGCTTGCCGTAACACCCCCGCCCCGCCCCCCACATCATTTTACAGCCCCCCCATCAATTTGCACAGCGTAACGCCCGAATCGATGGCACTTTAATTTGACAGAATTGGCAGGGCTGTTTAGTCTCGATGCCAAGCAGATGAAAATAAACTCACACAGCACTGGCGGATTGGGAGGTATGAAATGAAAGGAGAGAGAACGAGAGAGAGAAAGAGAGAGACTTACTCACCTGATGGTCTAAAGTAAGTGAAAGCTACAAAAATTAAGATATAAAAAAAGAATGCAATTAGGAACAGCGTATTTGTCACACACGAAAGTGAAAATTGTTCAGGCCGCATGTGTCAGACAGACGCCCCCACGGTGAGCCACTTTCCAGCTTCCAACACACTTGTTTTCACGCTCAAGACAAAACATCAACAACCACGGATGACTGTATCCCCATGACGGATGGCTGCACCCACTCACCACGGTCCCGGTCCGTGCAGGGCCATTAGTGGCTCATCGGGACAGCAGTGTGATTGGAGACGTGGCCGTGTGAGCTGACATAGTCTGCTTTACAATGCATTATGGGAATTTGGCAAACAGAAGGAGAACACACAGGACCATGCTGGGTGGGGTTACCGGCTCTCTGTTTACTAATGATCAGCCAGGTGGGTCCAGCTCTGGGGCAGCACCTCTCAGAATCTACCAGTATTTTACGATTTTCAAAGCAGATGCAAGATGGCCGCCATCTGTGAAAACCGTATATCAGAAAGAAAAGAGGCTAGTAGCTGATGTTTTGGTGGAAGCGAGGAGATGGAGGCGTGGCCTGATGGGGGCGGGGCCTGATGGGGGCAGGGCGGGGCACTCACGCTCAGAGTACTGGATGGTGCGTGTGGCGGAGTCTCCCAGGCCGAACATGGTGATGGGCGTGAGGCGCACCTCATAGTCAAGGGGAATGCGCAGGTCCGTCAGCACATAGGACAGCAGCACCCCCGGCTGGGGTTCCTTCACCTCCATCTGCCGTGACATTGCCACCCGGTTCATCTGCGGGGAGGTACAGACAGGGGACGCCGTCACAACAGGGCCACAGTGGAGGGGGTGAAGGTGGCAGGCAATGGTGGCGGTGAAGAGGGAGCGCGCTCTTTACTGCACACACACGAAGGGCGCCACCAGAGGCGCGGGGCGGCCCGGATCAGGGTTTATAGATAGCGCCACGCCGTCCTCCGCCCCCAGAAAGAACATCACACCACACAGCTGGGTGCTGGGGCCGCCCTCATCTACCCGTGTCGTCAGAGCGCGGAGTGGTGGCGCCGTGTTTACACCCAAGTCGGCGTGCCCAGGTGTCGCGCCTTACGGCTGGTTTGAGTCATCCTCACGCATGTCACAGCGAGTTGCCGTAGGGCCGTTTCAAAATGTCATCTTACCGCCACCGTCATCATCATACCGCAGGCGCCATCGTCAGGACTGCAGTTATGTGACACAGTCAGCTGCTCGGTCTGTCTCTGCGGTTTGTGCCTTTTGTCTGGTTCGAACCTGAGATCAGCCCAGGCTCAAGTGGCCCAGAGTGGCAGAGTCTGATAATGACTCCCTTACTGACTGGCGTCTCTGTGAGCTGTGGGGGCCGGGGGGTGGGTTCAAACAGTAGTGTGAAACCTGACATTTACTGCATGAATTTCTAGGCACCTCTGTGTGTTTGTATGTGCAGGGATGTGTGCGTGTCTGGGACACACTGCATTTCCCTGTCTCCATTCTCGTCATGTGTCTGTGTGTATTTCTGCATGTCCATACACACAATATGTTTAAGTTATACACGCTGTTTGTATTTATGTTTCGCACTGTCAGAGTGTGAGCTGAGTGTATAATTGCATGGGTGACACATCGAGCCCCCCCCCCCCAAGGCCCTCATGGCGTTATGGTAATGAAGTCGGGGGGCTCACTTCACAAACCATCCCTACAGAGTCCCATCAGCGCGAAAATGCTGAAATCCAGAATATTCCATAGAGTAAAAGCCAGAGAGTAAGTGTCAGCCAGAGACACACGTGGAGCATGGCTTTATCCCGAGACCCTGTTGTACAGTCAGGCTGGGGGGTGGGGGCAGGTGTGTGGACACCCTCCTCTGGAGACGTTGGAAAGTTTCCTGCTGGACGTGCCGAACCTTATGAAAGAGGAGTGCATCACAGTCGCGGCCTGGCCCAGAAACGCTCCCACGTGCCACGCTCCCCCCCTCACCATGCCTGATCCGCACGCACACAGACACACGCACATAAAGGAGGGATTTGCATGTGCTGCCGGCCTGTTCACCACTGAGTCCCTGAGGAGAGCTACTTAGTGTACATTTCTAAGGAGGAGGAGATTAGCTGTTTAGCGGTGCACAAAGGAAGCGACGCTAATCCCGCCCTCTCCGCTTAAACGGCGCCGGGCGTGCCATTTACAATGCCGCAGCTGAAGAGGCGACGACTGCATTCGCTATCACTGCCGCCTCCTGGCCAAACGGCGCTGGGCGTGCCATTCGCAGCACCGCAGCTAAACAGGCGATGACTGCATTCACCCTGTATCACTGCCGCCACCTGGCCAAACGGCGCCGGGCGTGCCATTCGCAGCACCGCAGCTGAAGAGGCGACAACTGCATTTGCCCTGTATCACTGCCGTCACCTGGCCAAATGGCGCTGGGCGTGCCATTCGCAGCACCGCAGCTGAACAAGCGACGACTGCATTCGCCCTGTATTACTGCTGGCCCCTAGACAATTGGTGCCGGGCGTGCCATTCGCAGCAACGCAGCTGAAGAGGCGACAACTGCATTTGCCCTGTATCACTGCTGGCCCCCGGACAATTGGTGCCGGGCCTGCCATTCGCAGCAATGCAGCTGAAGAGGCTACGACTGCATTAGCCCTGTATCACTGCTGGCCCCTGGACAATTGGTGCCGGGCCTGCCATTCGCAGCAACGCAGCTGAAGAGGTTGACGACTACATTCGCCCTGTATCACTGCTGGCCCCCGGACAATTGGTGCCGGGCCTGCCATTCGCAGCAACGCAGCTGAAGAGGCGACAACTGCATTCGGCCTGTATCACTGCCGCCACTTGGCCAAACAGCGCCGGCGTGCCATTCGCAGCAACGCAGCTGAAGAGGCGACAACTGCATTTGCCCTGTATCACTGCTGGCCCCCGGACAATTGGTGCCGGGCCTGCCATTCGCAGCAATGCAGCTGAAGAGGCTACGACTGCATTAGCCCTGTATCACTGCTGGCCCCTGGACAATTGGTGCCGGGCCTGCCATTCGCAGCAACGCAGCTGAAGAGGTTGACGACTACATTCGCCCTGTATCACTGCTGGCCCCCGGACAATTGGTGCCGGGCCTGCCATTCGCAGCAACGCAGCTGAAGAGGCGACAACTGCATTCGGCCTGTATCACTGCCGCCACTTGGCCAAACAGCGCCGGCGTGCCATTCGCAGCAACGCAGCTGAAGAGGCGACAACTGCATTCGCCCTGTATCACTGCCGCCACCTGGCCAAACGGCGCTGGGCGTGCCATTCGCAGCAGTGCAGCTGAACAGGCGACGACTGCATTCGCCCTGTATCACTGCTGCCACCTGGCCAAACGGTGCCGGGCGTGCCATTCGCAGCAACGCAGCTGAAGAGGCGACGACTGCATTCGCCCTGTATCACTGCTGGCCCCTGGACAATTGGTGCCGGGCCTGCCATTCGCAGCAACGCAGCTGAAGAGGCGACAACTGCATTCGCCCTGTATCACTGCTGGCCCCCGGACAATTGGTGCCGGGCCTGCCATTCGCAGCACGAATCACTGGAGTCATCAACGCTGACCATTACATTATAATGATGCACCATGACACATAACACCTAACGTAACATATTAAAATGCATGTTTAATGCAATATAAGGAAAATAAAATGGCTCGGATGTGCATCTTTTAATGGTGTGTGTGTGTGTGTGTGTGTGCGTGTGTGAGAGAGGACAAGCGTGAGGATGAGTGGAAGGATGTGTGTATGAGGATGTGCGTGAAGATGCGTGTAAGGGCAATTGTGAGGACAATTGTGTAGATGAATGTGAAGACGTGTGAGGATGTGAGTGTGTCTGTGAGGGTGTGTGAGAGGACAAGCGTGTGGATGTATGCAAGTACATGTGAATGAGGGTGTGTGTGAGGATGTGCGAGAGAACAAATGTGAGGGTGTGTGTGAAGACGAGTGTATGATGTGTGAGCGTGTGTGTGAGGATGAGTGTGAGGTCAATCGTGAGGACAACCGATTGTGCAGATGTGTGTGAGGGTGAGAGTGAGAGGACAAGTGTGAGGGTGTATGAGGACGTGTGAGAGGACAAGTGCAAGGACGTGAGTGTGAGGATGTGTGTGTGGATGTGTGTGGATGTGTGTGAGGACATGATGCATCAAGTTGAGTTATATGGTAAAAAAAGTGCTTCGTCCTTCATAATCAGTTACCGTGGGATGCTGGGGGGGGGGGGGGGGCAGGTGTGAGTCTGGTCTGTCAGGCGGACCTTGTTAATTCACTACAAGCGCCAATCGATGGACTGTCGGCCCCAAAAAGCTGCTGCCTCTCTCCAGGCTCGGATTATGAGATGGCGGCTTGTTTACTATAACGGGCATCAGCGCATGTATGTGTACGTGCACACGTGTGGGAGCCAGGCCACGCCGAGCCCCCGTTATGTAACCACACCCCCCCGTGAGACCACACAAACGCGTGTAACACCAAAGACACCCTCATAGCTGTTGTTATTACTGCTATAACCATCCCGATTTTGACTATTTTTGTGTCGTAAATATTTATCACCATTCTGCTTTGTCATTTGCCCACTTTGGCGCACATTTAGAGAGCTGCTGCAAACCCCTTACAAAGTTACACTGAGGTGAATGAAAAGAATGCAAGTCATGTGTGTGAATGTGTGTGTGTGTGTGTGTGTGTATTTGTTTATGCATGTGAGGACGCCTCCTCAGGCCCCCACCACCCTCCGCTGCCACCTGACTCCGGCTCCCACTCTCAGGGTAACCATGAGTGACTGGGGTGAGGGACAGCTTATTACCTTGATACCCTGTGCAACCCGCTGCCCCCCGGGCGTCCTCTGCATATTAATGCCGAACGAGGCCGTGGCCTGCAAAGAGAGCGCCCCCCACCTGCCGCACGTTGATCCAGTAGCCGAGGATGCGATCCACAGCGCGAGGTTCCTTCTGGGTCCACTGCAGGATGTAGGAGTAGTTGCTCCCCGGCAGGACGCGGATGGGGTTAGGCGTGTCAAAGTAGAATTCCGGGTTGTAGGCCCTCGCTGTTGGAAGGTGGGGATTCATTGAGCGAGTGCATATGTTTCTATATGTCTGCTTTGACTGCTCCATGCTGACGTACCCGCTGAGGACCTTCCCAATGAGCCACGGACGTGCTATAGCCTGCAGATAGCCCGAGTTTGTTTGCATGCATTTACACACAATATACAGAAGCTGCAAACTCGACAGAGCATATTTGCATAACATGAGCCAAAAGAAAAACTATTAGCTGTGACCTAACTATGCATCCCTTAAGAAAATGAGCGGACCGCATGCTGAATACGCAAGCCCCCCCCCCCCAAACTCAATGCCTTCTATGCATATTAATGCCAGAGGTATTACATTGCGCACAGTATACTCGGAAAAACTTTCTTTCACCAAGTTGAGATTCTTGGAACCGCCTGCAGGGGATGTGATGTTTAAAGTGCCAGGCTGTTTAATTAGGAAGCTGATGTTCAAATCCAGCAGAGGCTGGGGGAGTGGGCGGGGGGGGTTCTTATGCTTAACCCAATATGCTCCGTTAAGCATCCAGCAGATAGATTCACTCCATGTCGCATTGGCAAATGCGGTAAGGGACGACGCCGGCGCCAGTGCTGCAAACCAGCGTGATGGCCCAAGTGGTGGTGTACAGCCCACAGGGGCCTCTCTCCGCAGGTCCCTGTCTCCTGACTCTCATTACCATCACGCTTATAATGACTGCAGCCCATCTGCTTGTCACACAGAAAGCCGCGTTATACAGGATCTGTCACATCCCCCAGAAATCCGCCGTTATTCCTGAGCAGTACAACAGCCGGGCCCTTCCCCGGATCTGGGTTACTGCCGGCAGCTTTCCAGGTGACAGTTCCCGAGCTGGCAGATTTCTACCTGCTGGCCTACTTCGCACCATCCCTGTCCTCCATCGCGAAGGGAGGCCAAGCCTCAGCACCGCCTCCCCCCCAACGCCGAGACGGGGATCCTGAAATGATTGCCTTTGGATTTTAATAATTAAGGGCATCCTGCCTTGGCGCTGTTGCTGATCGTCAGGCACTAATCACTCGTGCAGTGTGGAGCAGTGACCAAAAATGCCGCTAAGGCAACCAGCACAGAAGACTGGGCCGTTACCCACCACTTACTCAACTGCTCCTGTGCAATACTCACCCTGTTTGCTTTATGGCTAATACTGCACCATTTTTACGGTGCAGAACTGTACTTATTGCGTTTGTGCTTTGTGCATGATTTGTGTTAACGGTAAGGTTTTCACGGCACAGTGTGACAGACTGATCGCTGTGCGTACGACGGTAAACTCTACAATCTTGAGGGGTGGGGCTCCGTCGTTATAGAAACGATAGAAGGCAGGGTCACAGGGCGCGGACACTGACCAGACACGTTGAAGATGCAGGAGGAAACGCCGGCGCCGTTGCTGACGCGGCACTCGTAGGTGCCGTTGCTGGACGGGCTGAGGCGCTCAATGCGGAGCGTGGGCGGCTCCTGCGAGTCAGGCACTGTTGGCGGCAGCGGCCTGCCGTTCATCAGCCAGGAGGCGCGGGCGATGCGGGTCGGGTTGGCCTTTATCACCGAGCAGCGCAGCGTCACCGGCTGGTTGGTGGGCGAACGTACTTCCTGGTACGCCGGCTCCACGATTGGGGGGTCTGTGGGGGGGGAGACAGTTTTTAAGGCGGGACATGGTGGGAGGGGGGTGGGCATGTAGGGCTGAAAATGAACGAGGTACAGTGTGGGGCATTGACCCCTCCCCCTACTAGTCATGGGGTCATATTATAGCCTGGATTGAGTTTTTTAGTTGTGCAGGGCACATGATGCATCGGTGACTGATCGGACAAAAGCAGCATAATCGAGCATAATTAACCTGTCAGACGAATACCCCACTAATGACTGAGTGCAGGTCATTAGCCGGAGATCGGCTACTTCAGCAACAGGTGCCCGTGAAAACGTCACTTGTGTCGGCGGCACATGATCCAGCACTTAGCACGTTAGCGATCTCCTCATTTGATACGGAAACGCAATGATGCCATTTACAGGCTACGGGAAGCGAAGGAAGGGATGCGGGGCTTTGCGCCTAATTCAGGCTCCGCATCTCAAACCTGCAGAACGTGCCGTGTGTGCGCAATTAGAGCCCAACCCATTCCAGATGGGTGGCGTCACATGATGGAGCTGTAAAGTCCCTGAAATACCGTGGCCATTTGGCAGGAAAGCGATGCTAATTAGACCGTTTGATTAGAAACCACAGTGGCACATGTGAGCCAATGGGAGTGGGCGACCCGACCCTGACCCTGTTCCCTAGTGCAGAGGACATGTTCACAGCGAACGTGACTGACGAGCGGGAAATCGGGACAAAGAAACGGCGGGAAAAGAGGCCACTTCAGAAGGGAGGATTCAAGGCTGTGCAACTTAAAGTGGGGCCTTTTTTTTTGGGGGGGGGGGGGGGGGGTTAACCGAAACCACGGGGCCGTGAATTTTTAAAGGGGGGTTTAACAGCCAAAAAAAAAAAAGCAAATTTGGGGGGGGAAACCCACCCAGATAAATTTTTA
>JAODJX010000027.1:21808570-21821165 GCA_026776945.1 Isichthys henryi | reverse complement strand
CCTCCCCCGCCCCCCCCCCCCCCGGGGGGGCGCAAACCACCCCCGCCGGGGGGCCCGCGCCCCCCCCCCCCCCCGGGGCCCCCCCCCCCCGGGCGCGGGCGGGGGCTCTGTTCGGACAACCTCCCCATTTCTGGAAAATATCCGCAGCAGCAGGTGCTGGATGCCGACCGAGTCACCATTAAAGCACAGACAACAAGGGAGAGGCACTAAAAAGATATCACTGGTGAAATAACATTTAACTGCCAAGCGCAGGACAGGGAATATAACCTTTCATCCGCAGTATTTTCACAGTTCATCCAGTGCAGTGGCTCGGGAGTCCAGCGCAATAAAGAGCCGGGCTGGGCGCCCGCCTGCAAACAGCGCCACGGCCCTCGGAGATGAAGGCCCCTAATGATACCTGAATGAGACATTTGGAAACTGCAAAGGATACCGCTTGTTTTGGCCTCAAATCATTCCCGTTTCAGCCACCGGAGGGGAGAGTGGGGCAGAGTGCCGATAGCACTCATTTTATGATAAATAAAAGCTTGACATATGGCTCCATTTCCTGGGGTATGTTAAAGTATAGCTAAAAACCGCCCTCGTTTGTGGAGACGGGAACAAGGACGGTGTGGGCGTCCGGTAGCTGGCGGGTACAGACGGAGTCTCACGCTCCCTGCTCTGTGCTCTACTTTATTCAGTTCTAACCGACTCTAATTTAAAATAAGGACAAATCATTTCCTAAAGTAATTATTAAAACACTGGCAACAGCCCGATGCCCAAGATACAATCCTTGAGACTGTTGATCTTTCCAATAAGGGGGGGGGGGTCCTAACTTTGCGAAGGTAGCCGTTTTCTCCACTGAGCAGACTGTGCCAAGGAGTACCACAGCCTCCTGGAGAGCGGAACCGCAGGCGATAATAGGTGACGGAAAGGATCACGACAGGCTGCTTAGGAAAAAAGGGAGAGAAAAAAAACTACATCCGCCGTTATGCCGGCGAGCACCGGCTCTCCGGTTAGCGGCGCCCGGCGTCGCAGCGGGGGACGCGCTCCTGCCGGCTGCAGGCGCAGTTAAACCAGCGCCGGTGTGCAGATGCGACGTGTGTGTGTTTAGGAGAAAGGGCACCGGGAGATTTCCATTACTGACACCCCCACCCCCGCCCCCCCCGCAGCTGGCGATGAATTATGAATGCTATTAAAAAAGGGCAATATGCAGCATTGGAAATAAACTCACTGACAAGTACACCGAAAGAAAACAAACAAAAATGCTGACTTACACAGTAAACGCCGCCGGGATCTGGGCTGACCGCACTAAGGGAGATCCCACATCCCACACTAATATAGATACACGTTTTACTGCCTTATGAAAGTTAACAATGACGAGCGCGTTTCCCCTTCTCTAGTATAAGTGACAGCTTCATTGCGGTCCTGTTTTTCCCCTACAATAATATAACCGCGCTACCCAGGATCTTGCCCAATTTTGCTCATCAGTTCTCACTTATAGAGGGCTCCAGGACCACATACACCATCATCCCAAATCAGTGGAGGAGAGAGGCGTGTCCCGTCCACGGGTTCAGCTTTGGGGGGGGGATCAGACGCCCCCCATGGATCCCATCGCTAGCAGGTTACATCTGTTCGCCCGTTAATGATGACCGGGGGTCCCGGGGGTGTAACCGTGCGTTCTGGCTGCCAGCTGTCCGCGATGAACCTGCCCGGCAGTAAGAGGCTCTCTGACGGTACACCGGCGTAGCAGAGCGGCGGAGCCCCAGCAGACCGCACTCTGCGCACTTCTGGCCCCGCCGCAACCACACCGCCATCGGGCCCGCTTGATTCCCTGTTTCAGTCCTGATCGGCTCGATAGGGGGGCTCTAATGGATCGTGAAGTGGACCCGAAACCAGAAGCAAACTCGAGTGAGACACTTTTACATAAATGCGTGTGAACAGACGGTTAACGTGTGAAGCTGCGAGCCGTGGGATGGAGGTCATACGCATCTGGATAAAGCGATAGCGATGACAGCTGAGGACGATTCATAGATCCAGGCGACATTAATGCCACCTTCAAGCACGGATTTCCAACGCCTGATCTTTCCATCGGATAAGAAGATGAATTTTCTTGCTTTGGCGTGAGGTGGCTTTAACAGGGGAGAAGGTAAATCCCAAACCGGCATCACCTCACCAAGACAGACACTAATCCGCCAGGGGGGTTCTGCGCTGATTAAGTTTAATTTGGCTGAGGCATAAAGTAACAAATTATGTAGACGAATTGCCCGCCACATATGCGGGGTGTAGCCTGGCTGTGGCCTGGACTAAGAGGATTTTTGTCTTGACAAAAGCGAAAGTGCTGAAAAGGTCACACGTCTGGGCACATTTAGGACGCACATTTCCCTGGCAGATTATGACAAAGGAGGGGAGGGGGTGCTGTTTTTATATATTTTAGGCGATATTACACCTGGCTCCCGTACAGAAACACCGCTATCACTGCGTTGCCCTGGTCGTTTAGAGCACTTAATGAAATGGCTCTATGGAGACTTTTATCACCGTAAGTGTTTCACATTGCCGTTTCACAGATGTTCAATCATTACCTGTTTAAAAACGATGATCTGGGAAGAGAAGCCCATCCACAACAGAAAATCAAAGCTGATGTATAAAGATGATTTTAGCCCCCTGCATTTAACAGCGAATTTATATTTTTCGCACTTGACTCGTTTATAGTAGGGATTTCTATCCGAATTGTCCCAGAGATAAATTACCCTCACAGATATAGGAAGGCATGAACTGAGCCTTTGCGTACCGCTGCATTCAGCTGTTAGCGTCTATGGGGGAGGTTAACAGTCTCTGGTAAATGATTTAAGTATAAATGCACGATTCTCTAATCTCGTTTAATTCAACATACCCGCTTAGAAAATTAGCGACGGCAATTTGTTGCTTTGTTTTATTTCTCGGTCCAATCAAACCGAGACGTTAACAGCAGAATAATCTAGTAAAAGCGAAATTACGCACCAATTATTTAGACGCTCTTAAGGTTTACTCACCCTCATCGTCATATAGCTAATTAAAGTAAAGGGCGTGTTTTACGGAATTTATGCAGGTAAAAATTCTTGGAAAAGTAGCAGGTATTTAAGTTTATGTAGCAGAAAGTATTTCACTGAATCCGGTTATCAAAATATCACAATTATTATTATACAAACAATAACAATTAGTAGTAGCTGTTCCGGCGGAGTGTTTCGTGTTGTTTTAATTAACTAAAATTTTGTAAATCTGAGTATCGAAGTGGACAAATGTCATGTAAGCAAATGTGCCGATCAGCCAACGATAACTCCAGTAATGACGAAGATACGCATACGCCTTTTAAAAACAACACAATTCTGCGTTTTAGGTGGTAAACACCATGCGAGTTATTCTTGACTGCTAAATCACATTCACTCCCTTAAAAGACACCAGGCAGCATGTGATGCACAAACCCAAACAAAATAAGCCGTATGAAATAACGATAACAATTTTCCAATCTTCTCAAATTCCTTACCGTAGACTCCTTGCCCTCGTACGTAGTGATGAATGACAGAAAATAATAATATCCAGAAAATCTCCATCTTCAGCTCAAATCCGTCATAACCTGCAAAAAGAGCCAAGACGAAAGCAGCGCTCAGTCCTCGTTTATTTTGGGGGCAGCGCGCGGAGGGCGCGCGGGTTCGCTCGGGTACCGCATGTATGCTGGCTCTCGCGCACTACGCCGCGAGCCGGACTATCCTGGAAAACACGTGCGCTGGGGACCCTTTCCGGGAATAACCCGCGCGACGTGTGAGCCCAGGAGGCAGGCAGCAATCAATTCGGAAACTTTTGATTATCGAAATGTCACCTGTCTGGTGGTCGTACTACTCTTAAGATTAATTGATTTATCAGTGGCAGCCACTGCATTGAGTTAATTCACGCTTAATTCTTCATTAAATGAGTTAAGTATTTCAGTACAAGAAAATACAAAACGTTTGGATATCATCTATTAATATATGCAAAATGATAAAATTTGTACAATTCGTTCATTAACACCATTCCCACCATTACAATTCACAGTAATAAAATAAACAAATGTTTAACACGTCCCATTAGACATAAACTAATGTAATCACTAGATACGCCAGTTATCCTTAGTGTAAATGATGGGGAGACGTCACAAAATCCTTTCTAAATGTATTACTACAGGCAACACCTGTAAGCGATATCTGAAATTTTTAAGTGCATAAAATGATGAAAACAGGTGCGCGCGCTCCTTGGGTGAGCATCAGTGAAGTGTGCATCGATGTGAGTACAGCCTGTCACCTACCCTCACGGCACCAAAGGCGCGATCTAACCTTTCTTCTCAGCGATCCATGACCTTTATGTGGCTGACTGAACGTCACCACTTCTCCATATGAATTTCCTTAACTTTTCACCTTTTCTAACCTTATTTAACGCGTGCAAAGGAAACCAGATTGATCAGAGGTCGGGGTGATGAACTCCGGATGAACGTGGTTTTACTCGTCGGTCCGACCCCATTTATAGCAAATACGTCGATTCTGCAGAGAACTTCGAAGAAAAAAATATTTAGGGCTGTTGGTCCCAGTTCCGTGCGAATAATCGAATTGTAACAGATCTGTATTAATATCATGGCACACGGTGATTTGTTAATTTTACAGGTAAATAACTAAATGCTTGGACAATTCTCAGTCCCTGTGTCTGTGCGTGTGCATCCGCGTACTTATTCTCATGGCAAATTATACTTCTGTAGCAATGATTTAATCGTTTCCCCATTTTTGTCCATCGGAGCTGCTGAGTAAAAGTATGCCGGCAGTCGCTCCATTTACCTTGCCCCGGGGTAAAGCCGAACACCTCCCTCGGTCACCCCACGCCGTAGCGCTCCGTCCCCGCTGGCCGCTCCTGTCGTGGTGTCGCCGCTTAATCCCTCCAGAAGCCCCCTTCGCAAACCGCACAACGCGGGCGCATGAAAACTTGTGTATTTTCCCCCGCCCTTATTTATCCTGCCTTGATTGTAGTGGTCTTTAGCGATCGGCCATAAAAAAGGACAGTAATAATCCACCGCGGCTGCAGCCCGTAAAGAGGACCGCAACTTTCACAGCGCCGAAGCTGCTCCTTAATCCCATGAAGCGGCATCCACTCCACGGGGCAATCCTAATGACTGTTTCCCTTCTCCGGCGCCAATGACAAACACGTAGGCTCAGTTGCGTTTAAAATGGGTTTAAAAGACCTTCCTATTCGCTGCAACGCTTTTTATTTCGTGCGATATCCGTAAAACGTGCCTGCGTGTCAAGCAAATGGCAAAACTAAAGAAAAAAGACCCAAAAAACGATGTTAAAACAGAGTGCAGCTTTGAGAAAGCAGTGGCCCCGCTTGGTGGCGATGTGCCGTCGCCTTTTCCGCTCGCCCTGCCGGTGAGTGTGTGCGCGGACTGAGAAAGACGCCGCGTTATATCCCGCGGCAGGCGGACGGGGGCGGGGGGGGCGCCTGGCGAAGACGCGCTTCAGGTTGCCAAAGCCGGCGCTCCACTCGTGCGCGCTCCCGATCGCGGCTGAAGTTAAAGCGCGTCCCGTGATCACCGCATCGGCGCCGGGAGTGACCGAGAGACAGAGGGAGGGAATGAGGGAGGGAGAGTGAAGAGGAGGGAATGAGCGACAGGGCTGCGCCTGCCCCCGCTTTTAATTGTTTCTCTTTTTTTATTATTTTTGGTCAGATTTTTGCTGCTGTGATTCCGCTGGTGGAGACAGCCAATTAAACCTATCCAGCTGCAAACGGCTACTGCCTGCAGAAGACTCGGCCCGGCTCCCCGCGGACCAATTAAATAAGAAAGAGGCCAGGAAAGAAAAGAGAAATCACAGTGTCTCCGTCACCCCCTCCTTCCCAGCTCCCTCACCCCCCTACATCTCCCTCTCTGTCTGTCTGTCTCGATGTCTCGCACGCCGCCTCCGGAGACTTTTCACAAACTTTCTCCAGCCACCACAAGGCGGCGTATTTGAGCTAATTTCAATCCGTTATACCTGGTCCCGATGGTTTATTTATTCAAGAGTCGCATTACTCCATTGCGAATTTTTAAATTATCGAACTGTAGAGAATGAAACGATGCGATGTAAAACGCATATTAATACGAAATGACAAATCTGCACAAGCAGCAGAGAATTTAATTCCCATCACTTACACCGTTTACTATCTGCATCACCGATACACCGCAAGCTTCCTTCGCCGCTGGGTGTTACACGTGCACGTGCCAAGGCGGGGTGTTGGAGAAGATAGCGGAGTAGCTCTCACTGGCCATGAGCATGAAGCTGCTGGAGAGGGACGATTTTGGGGTCCATCCAGGTTGTGTGGAGGCGTGTTCACGCTTGGAAAGAATTTGAGGACGCACCGCTATTATAAAGGAGGGGGGGCTTCAAGGCAGGAGGAAGGACAAGTTGTCACGCCCTGCCATGCTTTCTAGGCACCACAAGTGAGGGCTGCAGGGCGGGACTGTGGAAAAAACGAGACGGGATCAGGCGTCAGCCGCGCGCCTAAGGCTGGGTGGAGACAGGTGGGAAAATTGGTCAGAGAGATCAGTCTGAATTTTGGTGAGATGGTGTGTGTGTGTGTGTGGGGGGGGGTATGTCTGTATTACAACGTGAGGACCAAATATCCCCCAAAGAAATAAAAACCTGTGATACTTTACCTTGTGGGGAAATTTTTTGGTCCACAAGGATAACCTCAATTTTATAAAAATTTTTAAAAAAGCCAAAAGTCTTGTATTTTCTTTGGTTACTTATGGTTATGGTTAGGGCTGAGTTAGGTTAGGGTCGTCATTGTCGGGATTAGGGTTTTGCCCTCTCTCGCTCTCTCTCTCTCTCTCTCTCTGTGTTTGAATGTTAACATTAAAGAGCACGAACAAAGGACGCGATATAGACCATAGATGGAGCGATGAGCTCCCTGATCCCCTCTGTTGAGAGGAATCTCTCCACCCTCAGGCGGGACAGCAGAGCTCAGCATATCTGAGGACAGGTGTCATGTAGGGATCTTCTCAACTGAGAATTCCGGATGCCTGTTTCCCGTCCCGCCCCGCCCTCCCCACGCCATATGAGCTTTAACATAATGTCAAACTCTTTTAGGTGCATGCGGTCAATTGGCGTCAGCCTTTATTTAAGTCCACTTATCTAGCGCCCCACAAACACGGACAGTGGTCCCGGGGGTGACGAATGCTGAATTACCACCCTTAAATGAATAAACCACATAAAATGTATGTACGGCTCATTCATAATGATAAGTCTGGACTCCAAACTCCGGGGCGGTAGACGCCAGGACATTATCAGACACAGCAGCGGATCACCAAGCAGAGGAACATGCACGCCGGAGACTACACTCGGAATATTGATTATGCATTTTCTGCTTATGAATTACAATTACGCACAGACACTTCAGATGATGAATGTCGGGCGAGAAACATAATACAGAAATGAAATGTCAACACCTAAAGCAAGACTGAGTAATCAAACGAAAAGTGGAGCACAGCGAAGCTTAGCCGGCAAGCGAACAGCACTAGTTAAATAATCACCTTTACAGTCAGCCTGGATGTTAGCACTGCCGTGCATGTCAAAAATTCAACATGGGCAACATAACCCCGGCCGTCTAGAAAAGGAAAAACAGCATCTTCTCGTCGAGCCGCACATTGTTAAAGCGGGCCAGTGGACTACCTGTCTGGATTATTTTTGGAGAAACCGGTGCATGTCTGAAGCCACCCTTAGTCCCTAGCGACTGCCTTTCTTTCTCAAGTTCAACGCTGTATTTTAGGCTACGGTGCAGATATACTTATCGAATCTTGCGTTACAAAAGAGGAACAGCTATAGTTTCATAAACCATAAATACAAAATCCATACGGATTTTATTTTAATGAGAAGTTCTACGTGCAGAACATAGGCCAGATGTCGCGCGGCGCATGTCAAGTTGCCTTCCACGTATATAATTTATAAAGTTTTGTGTCCTGTTTTGAGTTTACTGTACAGCACATAAATCTGCTGAATTTGATAAAACTTAATAATATATATCCACATATAGCATCCCTACCGCTGGCATCGTGTTCCTGACATACCGGTCCGTATTGTACAAGCAGCTCTCTTTTTCCTGTCAATATTTCGCTATTTTCCCATTGTATAGACAAAGAATGCAGTTAAATTATGATCGTCCACATTGGCGAACATGCCTAGTATGCTGTTGGGGTCTTTTCCCTCACTGTTTTCCACAATGAAAACGAGAACTGATGAAATCGTCTTTAACAGCTGCCATATTATGGTGCAGATCCATTGTTACCACTTCCTGTTCTGTACATTAGAGCTTATTGGAATGGTATTTGTAAGAGGACAGTTTGACTGTTCCTTGTGGATTGACCACAAGTATTTTTAGACAATTGACAGTGGTGACTTGACCCTGAGTTCCATAAATAATATGGACCACAACTCGCAGGAAACTTTCTAAAACTCAAGCTGCTCTGTCATTTGGAAGGACAACATTAGCCTCACTTTCCCTGGTCAAGGTCACTGAATGAATGTATGCTGAGATGGATATGGGTAAAGATACATTAAGAAGAGATGAGTGTCTTCATCAAGGGGGTGGAGATCAAAGACGACCCAAAGATGGATACTAGGGAGGAGAAGGCATGAAGCCCAGATGGAGAGTAGGCAGGTATGAAGGGGTGTAAAGGTGAAAGTTGTGGTTATATACCTGAAGAGGAGCGCATAGTGAATCTGGGAGGCGATTAGGGTTATATAGCTGAAGAGGAGCGCATGGTGAATCTGGGAGGCGATTAGGGTTATATACCTGAAGAGGAGCGCGTGGTGAATCTGGGAGGCGGATAGGGTTATATACCTGAAGAGGAGTACATGGTGAATCTGGGAGGCGGATAGGGTTATATACCTGAAGAAGAGCGCGCGGTGAATCTGGGAGGCGATTAGGGTTATATACCTGAAGAGGAGTACATGGTGAATCTGGGAGGCAGATAGGGTTATATACCTGAAGAGGAGCGTATAGTGAATCTGGGAGGCGATTGGGGTTATATACCTGAAGAGGAGCGCATGGTGAATCTGGGAGGCAGATAGGGTTATATACCTGAAGAGAAGTACATGGTGAATCTGGGAGGCGATTAGGGTTATATACCCGAAGAGGAGCGCGTGGTGCATGTGGGAGGCGATTAGGGTTATATACCCGAAGAGGAGCACATGGTGAATCTGGGAAGTGGCCGTGGAAGGAGCTTGTCTATCACCTCCCATTGACCAAGAAAGGTTGGTCGTGGGCAGCCATTGGATGTATCCCCACCTGGACATAAGTGCAGCTGCCCAATGTCACCCTGCCTGGGACTCCCTCCACGAGGTAATTGGTGTCTGCCGCAATGTCCAGGATTCAATATTTCATAACCTCTTTGCATGCAATACTGGCCGCTGCGAAATAGCCTGAGATGTGGGGAGGAGGCTGCCGTGTCATTAGAGGAGAAGGTAATGGGCTATATTGATTCCTCCCATCAGGGAACTGCGATTTCATGTTTAAAACAACACTGCTCCTCATTAGAGAGGCACACCAATATGGGGGGGGGGGCATATTCACTGGCATAAGACTCTCTTCCTGGTTTGGAAAAGCAAAAAAAAAAAAAGGTTTCTGTGGGATCTATAGTGTTTTGTGGCTTCTTGCCCATAAATTAGTCTCCATCTAATTATTTTTTAATATTCTTGAGGTAAGCAAAAATGGTTGCTTGACCCCCCTCCCCAGCTAGAAGAGGTCGAGTTCAACATCTTGACAATAATTCACGGAAATATCCAGGAAAATGTTCAGAATGTAACGGAATGTTCTTCTTCAGATTGAAAGTTTCGTAAAATGTCATTTCTTGGTAGCCTTGGGTGAGCTATTAAATAGATCCCCTTTTCATTTATGGACATGGAAATTAGTAATAAATATATTCATTATAGTTTGCATTTAATATTTTAGCATATAATATTAATATTAATATATGACTTTCATAAGCACCATATATGTCTCTCTTTTTGTCAGTTTTTTCCTTCACATGAACGATGGAGTTAGACAAGAGTTATAAACCTGCCTCATTAGTCTCTGCGTGATTTTAGACTTAATTAGGTAACGATACAACAGCCATATTGAGAGCAGCTCCATTAACTGCTGCCCAGAAACATAAAAATAGCTTGTAAATGATGAGATTCAGAGAATTAGCGCAGTTGAAATGCAGACGACTTCAAAACACATTTTTTAAACTCCATAATCATTGCGTTTTGCTGGGTTTTTTTTCTTTTCCTCGTTAGACATTGTCAATTTGGCAGCGCAGCTGAACGCTGATGGACGGGCCCAAACTTCTCTTTGAGCTTCATAAAAGCTTTGGGAAAGTCCAGATGGACCGTTTTGGGTCACCATGCTGCCTCCTATATGCAGGCCCGGTTTTATCAGTGCTGGTGCACAACTTTCACCGCAATTCCGGGGGGCAGATTGCTGGCAAAGTGAGGCGAGACCGGAGCCAGTGGAGCCAGGACCTGCCAGTGTTACTGGGAAGAGTCCTGGACGGGTCAGTCTCAGGACTGGACCAAATTAAAACATTAAATTGCTGACTGCATTTAGCATTCTGCACTGCGTAGTGGGATGCTGGTCTCCAGGGTCTCTTGGGTCTGGCAAAGCGGTTCTGGCAGAATGACAAAGACTTTATTGGCCCAGGTTGAACACCAGTGCCTGTCCTCAGAACATGAGCTCTCAAACTTTCACCCATGGCTTCGTTAAAGGCACTGCCGTCTCTTGTAGAGAAGCGCCCCCTGCTGGAATGGGCACGGGTTAGACCCACCAGCTTCCAGAAGGACCCCTGGTTGCTTCCCTTCATCTGACTTTTGTAGTTTGTAAAATGTGTTATTTGCTTTAAAAACGTTGAGGGATTGGATTGACTAGTGAATAGTCACTGCCTGTTCTGTGCAATGCCCCCCCCCCCCCGCCCCGGGCAGGGTCGAGAGCTCCATTCCAGGGTCAAACGTAGCTCGAACAGGACCCAAGGGCAGATTGGGGGGAGGGGGTCGCTCTCGTTTCCTGTTACCTGGGTGTCCATTTCAGGGCTTCCCCAGAGTGCTGTATATAGAGGGCAATCAATCTAACAGCCTCGCCCTGAGCCATAAATCGGCACTCACTCGCAAGCTGCGTTATAGAGCGAGTAGCATGGCTACAAGGTGACCCCACAGTGTAATGCCAGCGTGTGGGCGGCGAGAGTCATCCATCGGCTCACCTTTCCTCTACACACCTTGGCCACCTCACTCAGGAGCGACACTGGTAGCTTCAGTATTTATATTTACTGCAGAACAGCAGTTGAACGTCATACTGGAAACGAAGGAGTGCATTTTCACAAGGGTACAACAGAGATGCACCCTTCAGAGTGCCCTTTCTCGAGGGTTATACAGCAATGCACCTTTTAGAATGCCTTTTCTCTGGCTCACACAGAGGTCGGTCATCTTAAAAAAATCAGTGGCATTCAGTAATCAGTGTAAGCAGTCCTGCTCTGTCGCCCCCGACCCCCCGAATCGCCACGCCTGGGTCATTCGATCGCTATTCCATCCTCGCTCCCTGCATAAACACAGGGAAGAATGTCTCAACCCAATTAAGAAACTCATCAATTAAATGGGGCAAATTCATTTATAAAATCACCTGAACTCAGGTGGATTGAAAAATAAATAAATTTGCCTGCTTAAAAGCGTCCTTATGGACCACTCTGTCTCCCCTCTTCCCCTAACCGCTTGGCACGGACCAAACATTTCCGTGAGGCTGATATGGGGACCCCGTGGATTTCAGCTCGCCAGTGTGTTAAACAAGCGCTAATCCAATTAACCGGCAGCCAATGAAGCAGCACCTCTCACCGAGGGGAACAGAAAGTGATAAGAATTGATCCCACCGCACCCCAGATCACATTTTTGATCACCTGCAGGACCAGCAGTCCCACATCCCAGGACATGGCCATTTCTCTGATGTCACACATTTCTGAAGGGATTTCTAATGTGGAATTGTTTTCATTGTTCTCAATTAAGAGCTGCAAGGCTCTATTACAGCGAGTCTTAAAACTAGTAACGCTCATTCAGGACCCAAAAGCAGTGGCTTCCTTTTAAATTAAACAATGACCATATACTTGCATGTGCCACCCACGGTTTGCCCCCCCCACCCCCCGTTGGCCACAAACAATAACTACACTAGGGGTGGCCAGTGGCACAAATGCCTTTTTGAGTACAGCCCCAGAAACAACAGAGCGACCCCTGCTGGGTGAGGGAGGGACTTTGCAAACTGAGACTGGTGCTCAGAGCAGACACTGTATTGTGGAAAAACACAGGAAGCATGTGAACGGCAGGCTGGTCGCCCTGTCACAGATTAAGGGGTCAATATCACTGACGGCATCTGAGAAATCACCTGCGCTTACAGCTGCTGCCCGGAGGGCCTGTGAATGTCACCATCTACTCCGAAAATAAGAAGATTTCTATTATCACTGAGGAAAAGTGATGTGAGAGTCGGGGGGGGGGGGGGCGCAAGCGGGGGGTCCCACAAAAACAAGCGGAAACAAGGCGATAACGTGTCTTTTGGGTCCGGTGGTGGTGGG
>JAODJX010000027.1:21764900-21781903 GCA_026776945.1 Isichthys henryi | reverse complement strand
CCCCCCCCCCCCCCCCCCCCCCCCCCCCCCCGCCCCCGCCGCCCCCCCCCCCCCCCCCAGTGGTTGGACTGCGTGGAGGACGAGGACGAGGACGGGGAAGGCTGCTGGGACATGGAGTGTAGGGAGGCCAGGTTCTGGGTTCGGGATGGGCGTGGGGGGCGGGGCTGCTGGGGCAGCTGGGGGGCGGAGCTGGGGTCAGGGGTGCCCAGCCCAGGGGTGCCCTCCTTCACCTCCACGTCCAGCTGGGCTGGACACTCGAAGTGGACGCAGTGGAAGACCTGTGAGGGGGACAGCTGTGGTAAGGGGCTCAGCTATGAGGAGCTAAGAAAATGAGCCGCTAAAAGGACACCGGTGATTGGGCAGCTCACTGCCACACCCCCAAGCTACCTCATTAGCCGTGTTGTGCGTTCCCACGATGCGGATGAAGCAGGCGGGCTGCTTCTCAAAGGTCAGCGTCTGCCACGACCTTTCGCAGGGGGGTGACAGCAATCAGGACAACGCATGCACAACAACTCTCTCCACATCCTTAGAGATTAGCATAGGCTAACGTGGTCTCAGTATATTGATCCGGGCAGCTGGGCGGACACACCTGCATGCCACCTTGGTACGGTCCACGACCCGGAGCCACTGCTGCTGATTGGTGGAGAGTTCGATGTAGTAGCTGTAACTTCGCTCGTCACAGTCCCACAGGAGCAGCCTGACGCAGCCGGGAAGTGAGGATCATTTTTATTTTTTTTTTAATTTACGGGGGGTGGAACTGGAACTAACGGAGGAAAGCGGGGGAGGGGGATCGTCATACCTGAGCGAGGATATCACGTAGGGCTGGGCCAGTTGAATAACGATGGCCCCGGAGCCCAGCTGGTGGCAGGTGTAACCCGAGTCCCAGTCGTAGTTGCGCGTGTCTCCGTTCAGCAGCGCGTTACGGCTCCGGCTGACGCCCTCGATGACGCTGGCGCAGGCCGTTATGGTGGCCACGTTCTCCGAGGCCACTGCCAGGAGGTGGTGATGTCAGAGCTTCCGCCCCCCCCCCCCCCCAAGACCAGAGACGCCCCCTCGGACCCCAATCCCATCGGCCGCTGACCCAGAAGCCCTTTCTCCAGCGTGAAGGGCCGATGGGTGAACATGCACTCGAAGGCCACCAGGTGGAAGACCTTGTTGACAGTGTTGTGGGTTCCCACGATGCGCACATACCTGAGGTACACAGAAATGCGGGATGTGGGTCTCATGCGAGCACACGCGCGATGGACGGGGCACAGCTGAGGGCGTCACTGCCACAGCATTACCTGCAGACACGCGCTGGAAAGTAAAGGTTTTGCCAGGAGCGGCACAGAAACTTGGAGTGGTCCACCACACGCACCCAGTCCAGCTCGTCCATGGACACCTCAATGTAGTACGAGTACGACCTGCGCAGGAAGGAAAGGGACCAGTGGGCGGGACTTCTGCATCCCGTCAATCACTGCGATCACTCAACTTCCTGTTATTCACTGGTATCAACACATAACATACGCAAGTATACATTCGTTGTATAAAGTGATACTGCTGACAATTTGTCATAACAGCACAAATGCATACTTATTGTATGTGAATTTGCACTGAAATGACAAGAAATTACTCTGCATTTTAATACTCACGTGGCTAATGCGCATTTCATTCGCGGTATAAAGGATAAAATGCAAGGTAATTTGTCGTAATAGCATGAGTGCACATAAAACAGCGTCTCTGCACCCGTCTGTATGTTTGTTATGATTTAAACACTTTTCTTATCCCTGTATCTAACCCTTCAGTGCATCAGCACACGTTTGTTTTGTGTTTTTTTTGCACAGCCCTTTACCGGGCAGCTTGTTTCCGTGTGACCCCCCCCCAGGTCGTACCGGCTGTCCCGGTCCCACAGCAGGATGCGGATGTGGTTGATAATGGAGGCCTGACCCAGCTTGACCTGGATGCCGGCGCGGCCCTCGTCCTCAATGGGGTGCCTGGAGAAGCCATGGTCCAAGTCGTAGTTCTGCGTGTCGCCGTCCAGGAGCGCCGACTTGAGCTCGCCCTTCACCACCTGGGCACCGTGCTTCATGGTGGCGATGTTCTCCTCGGGGACTGATTGGGGCAAGAAAACAAAAAGTAGCCATTACAAGCTGGGAGTGTTGTCCGTGGGTACTGACGACCCCGAAACCGGTCGCTGCACAAGCCAGGCGACATTCCCCGCAGCCTGGTCTCTTACACACGCCCATGTGAGCACCATTACGAGCACGTCTTCTGACAATACACAAGGACTGTTATCACGCAGGCAAGGGAACCTGAGGCCCACAAAATTAATCGGCCCCGGCTTAGCTCCCAGAGGCCCCTGTGCACCAAGTCCAGCCCTCATTCACGGACCAATTACGTTTTCCAGGGCAGATAACGGCTCTGCTCCAAATATAAAAATGGTGCCAACTGACTATAAAACTGAACAGGCACTAGGACCAGGGGGCTCACTCAGCATGCCGCGGTAGTTAAGGTCCATGTCGCGGCTCTCAGAGCGCATCTTAATGGCGTCCAGCAGGTCGTCGGGGCTGACGAGGCCAGACGGCCGCACCACATTCAGCATCTCCGTCAGGCTCATGAGAGGCAGCCGCACTACCGACATCACTTCCTGTGCTGTGGACTCGCCGTTGTGCCGGCACCAGCGGCTCAGCGCCAGGAAAATGTCCTTCTCGGTGGCGGCAAAGGAGTCTCTGCGGACCACCGTCAAAAGGGCCGTCTGTGGGAAGGAGTATGGGGAGAGAGACCAGTATGTCTAAAATAATATTATAATTACGTGTTATTTATTTCGCTTTTAAAGTGATGTATGATTTAGAAAGTAGGACCAGCCTGTCCCTGGAGCTGGCATTTGAGGGCCTTACTCAGGGACCCAACAGTGACAGAACTCTGCCAACCTTGGGATTTAAACCAGCAACCTTCTGATTGTTCCCTGCCTCGTGCCCATAGCTTCCGGGATAGGCTCCGGACCCCCCGCGACCCAGTAGGATAAGTGATTTGGAAAATGGATGGATGGATGATGTATGATTTAGAAAGTAGGACCAGCCTGTCCCTGGAGCTGGCATTTGAGGGCCTTACTCAGGGACCCAACGGTGACAGCACTCTGCCAACCTTGGGATTTAAACCAGCAACCTTCTGATTGTTCCCTGCCTCGTGCCCATAGCTTCCAGGATAGGCTCCGGACCCCCCGCGACCCAGTAGGATAAGTGGTTTGGAAAATGGATGGATGGATCTTTGCATGTTTTAGAACCGTGGAGGGAAATCGGTGTACCCAGCGGAAACCCCACGACGACGTAGTGAAATATGCAAACTCCGCACACACACAGCCGGGACGGCGACTCAAATTCTCCAGAGTTGTGAGGCAGCCATGACACCCACAGCACCATTGTGCTGCCCCCTCCCCGGGAACTTATAAAGTACATTTTATAACTAATATGTAATAACAACAATGACATTTATAGTTATAAACAGCTACACAGTGCTGACAAACTGCCTCCTCCTGACAGCAAGCCCCCCTACCCCGATCCCACCCACCTTAGAGAGGGCGAGGAAGCCATCAGACACCAGCACCTCAGGGGCGTGCCGGTCCATGTACGCACAGCAGGCGGCGCTGAGCGTGTCCAGGCAGTACAGGCTGGCCACGTCAAACACCAGGCACACGTTGTGGGTGTGCAGGATGGTGCGCAGGAACTCCGACACAGAGTCTTCCAGTGGCTGCAAGCCGTAGCGGTGCGCCAGGCCCAGAAAGTCCAGCAGCGTCTCCTCGCGGGCCGAGCTCAGACTGGCCCGGCCCGTGTACAGGTACTGCAGCAGCATGGAAAAGGCCTCTGCCCGCGTGTCCCCCAGAGGCACCTCAGCCTGGGGCTGAGACTCCTTCATGCCTCCATAAAGCAGAGCTCTGAGTGGGAGGGGTGGAGACATCACATGACCCAGGTCTGACCAATCAGTTATATCCTGAGGTCTCCAGATAAACCTCATTTAAAACGATTGGGGAATAAAAATCTTGCCCGCAGGATCATCTTGCACGCTTAGTGAATAACTGCCACATAACCTTGTTCTGTCAAATTTAATTTAAACGATAAATTATTATTAAATTTGTATTTGACCCGACATTATCACTGAAAGCAGGATGCATTAGGCTCATAGCATCAAATATGACCTGCGGAGCCTCTAACACCAGCTTGGATTGAGGGTATTGATCTGCGGTGCAAACATTCGGCTCACAAAGTGCTCAGGGTCAGAGACGATAATAACAAGCTTCTAGCGAGTCACATAATAACCGCATCGACCGCTACACCTGTTAATATCGCAGGATGTTACCTGAAAAAGTGACAGCGTGCAGCCAGGATCACCCGGTGTGCGGGAAAGCGCTTCTCCTCCACGATGAAGGTAACATCGCTGTAGTCCTCACCCGGCACCAAGGCCCCCAGCTGCTCAGACAGCAGGTGCACGTGGTCGATCTCCGACACGGAGCCGTGGGGTCGCAGAGGGTGGCTGTTACTCATGGCCGCCACCGCGGGGCGCTGTCACGGCTGGCGGACAGAGAGAGGGGCGGGGACGCCTGTCATTCCGCGTCGCTCTCAATATATTCATCATCATCCAGTTACATGGGTATATTAAAGCGTCGCCCGTGAGGTTAATTTACTGAAAAAATGCACGGCTTTTAATAACAGCTGTTTATGACTCAGACGAATGAAAGCAAGAGGGCCGAGCTGCCGTCGCCTCCTATTTATGATTAAGACAGCGGCTGTCCCGCCTGTTTTTCCGGCCCCAGCATAGTGCAGAAACACGCCCTAAAACTGAGCACCAGCGAAACCAGGACGCCGTGTTCTTTGCGGCGTTTTAATGTCAATCAGCCGCCGCCTCCGGTGCAGACGGACGAGCCCCCCTTTCCGGTGCCACAGCCATTACGGTCGGTCATAGTCACCTTTCACATGTAAATTCCACTGTATGTAATGTAAATTATTTTTATTCACCCGGTTGAAACGCCCCGATAATCCGGCATTCATGCACACGAGCAGCTCCGGGACCGCCCGGATCAGGTACCGAAACTCCTTTTCACGGTGCGTCATCTCTTTCCTACATTTAATCGGGAACCAAACCGCGCAGCTCCGGCTGTTAGCGCTGCATCTCTGCTGTGGCGATAAATATGCTAGTAGAAGTCAGCGCTGTCCGCAAATTTGGGTCTACAGAGGCTCCCCGGAGACTCGGAACCGGTGCTTTCCGTCACTCGGTATTGACAGCTGGCAAGAGCAGCCCGACCCTCCCCCTTCGGGCTTCTGGCCGGTGACCTACCGGGCAGCGGCTAGCCGGCAAGCTAACGGAGATGTGGCTCTGCTCCCCTCGGCTTCCAGGCTCCTTTTTCTGTCAGAATAACGCAGACCCACAGGCGACAGGACGACTCCTCGGCAGCGGCACCAGCGACGCGAACCTGCGGTTAGACACCCACTGCCGACGTCAGAGTCGCGAATCCAAAGTGGGCCAACTAGACGTGACCCGGATGTTGTTGATGGTGTCGGATTTATAGAGAAACGAGCGTCCCCCACCGGCCAGGAAGCCAAAAGACAAGAAACGACAACAATATCATCATCCAACTCGGCAGTAGGCGCTAGTACACCTTCTAGAATCTAGAAGGTTCTTAATTCTGGTAAGGATTCAGTCTTACAACTGCTTTAGGTCGATAAGTTGATGAAAAAGATTACAAATGGTATGAATAGTTGTTTCAAACACTCAGCATACTTATTTTCACCCACCTATTTTATTTTCTTCTGCGATCTCATGTGTTTTAGTGTCAAACGTCACTGAGTAATGCTGAGACAGAGAATACAAGTGATGTGGACTGGGGAGAAGTAGGTAATTGCTAAGCCATTACTTTACTGTCAGAATCTATTCATTTCTCTAAAATTAAAGCAATTTTCCTGCATATCACTAAATATATAAATGGTCTCAAATGTTCCTTAATCATTTTCCTCCCTCTGATCAGCTCAGTCTAACAGCCTGTTTTACCTAAGTGCCACATTTGCCATAACCAGCCCGCAGTTCCCATCCTATCACTTGTGAATGTTAAGAAGCCTGCTTGAAAGATCTTGATTTACGTGCCCAAACAGAGCCTTGTTCTTGCTGTTGGAACACATCCAGCTTCATGCTGTTTAACCATTCAGGTCACCCCATCCTCTCAGACAAGGAATCTGAGAGAGAATCAGTATCTGTACACTTTAAGGCCTACCTGCAGGAACGAAACTTTAATGCCAAGATGACTTATCTTAACCATTATACATCTTAAAGGAAAACACAGCATATGTCTACCTTTCAATCTCCAATTTAGGATTATTGAGTATAATGCTGGAGACGTTTTAATTATTTTGCTGTTTGCATTCTGCTTTCCTTACCGTTGGTCATACAGCAGTCATACCATGAAGACCTACATTCCTATTGCAGAGTAAGAGTGTCGTGCTACATTTGGTCACTGTAGTTCTACACAAACACCATGGATCCAATGTTAATACACACAAAGAGCAGCACAGCATGAAATATTGGCACATGTGCTTTCAGTTACTGCAAAACACACACACTGCGCAGCCCCAGTGGAGACAGACTTTATAGCACATCCACACCACAGAGAACAGGAGTCTCCATTCAGAGAGCTGCACACCGGCATATTGAACAAAGAGTCATGAGGCTAAACGGTTGAGGTCGCTCATGTTTACACCATGTTCCAGGGCGGAGATGACTCTGACTATCCAACCCCCTCAGTCACTGCAGTTCCTCCCGCTTCATCCTAATTTCATTCCACAGATAGACAAACCAATTCAGCATTTGCTCCCTGCCCCCCCCCCCCACCCCCCACCAGCTGCTGTTGCATTCACCCCCCAATCTTCCATCTTCTGTCGAGGTCTCTCTAGCTGGTTATGGAGACCATGTTGTTTGGGCTCAGGATCTCAATCCAATAACCATCCGGATCTTGTATGAATGCCAGACCTTTCATTTTACCTGTAGTGGACCGGAAATAAACTCAAATGTAAAGGCATATTGAGGAATATTTGCCCCTTTACATCAGAATTAACACCCCCCAATAATATTTTACAGATATAGAAACATTTCAACATGTTTAAAGACACATTTATTTCTGTATTCTGCCTTAAAGTTTGGTTATTTAACAATCATATGCTTAAACTTCCATATTTAGAACTGATCCTAACATATTCTTAACCTTGTTGCACTGACGCATGCATAAATACTTCATGTTTATTCAAAATTCACCGTAGCAGTTTCAGTTCTCTAAATTTTAATCTAGATTAGAATTAAGTTAAATGCTACATTACTTCAGCAATAAAAATCACTTACATGATCAGATATGCCAACAGTGTCTTTTGCTTCTTACCGGCCGTGAAGGTTACACTTAAATTTTACACCACACAGAGAGTTGTGGGGTAGCGAGGGAACCTTCCTTACCATCATCCGGTTTCTTCACAAAAGTGACGCCCTGCTCCTCAAAGAACTTGCAGGCGGCATCCACGTCAGGCACCGCGATGCCAAGGTGTCCTGAGATCCGGAGCGGCGAGTGGCAAGCAAAACACAAGGAGGAGAGTCAGCACCGCTATAGGTCGTTTGAAACTGGAGTCCAATCAATCTGCTGCGAAACCAGCTGGTCGAATCGAAGGCATCTGGCCACACGCGTGGACTCACCGAACCCACGGGGATCGGAGTTCCCGTTGTGGTACGTCTGGGTGTCAGACTCTGAGCCCCAGTTGCTGCAGAACCAAAAAAAGGAGCCCATTACTCCTGGCACAAACATTCAATCAGCATCTGCTAGCTTCAGTGTTTGGGACCCTGCAGCAAACTCAGCCTGCCGCAACATCCCAGAGCGGGCTAGGAAGCCGAGGGTAGCTGGGCCACCTTCCCACTTTCCCAAGCTGCGCTCCAGCCAATCAGCTTACTGTCTCTACACCGAAAATGTGGGCTAAGAGATGACTGGAGGAACCACAATTGCTGCCATCGGATGCTCTCGTAACTGAATGAAGTGACAGAAGGAGGCTAATGACTTGGACAATAACTGGAGCTGCAGCGTACAGCCCGAGCTTAGAAGGAATCCTTCACTCATCTAGCCACTTGGGGGCACTGTACTGCATTACCGAACAGCTAGACATAAGGGCCTATGCTATAATTAAACGTGGTGGTAGGACTAATCGCTATGCAAAACCTTAAGGGACTTAAGCAGAGTGCTGTTTGTGAAAGGACTGTTGTTAGAGTATAGAGGGTGGGGGTGGGAGGGGCAGGGGGCTCACTGCGTCAACTCGATGGTGGCCCGTCGAGAGAAGGTCCAGGCCGTCTTCTCCTTCACGTCCACAGGGATCTCATTCTTGTCCTCATAGCCCATGAAGTACAGTGAGAAGCGCATGGAGGGGAAGTCAAATTTCTGCAGCAGACTGGGGCAGTGGGGGGGGGGGTACAATACATTGAGTTTAACATATAGACGTCATAAAAGGGAAACTAATTGTCTCGGGTCCGTTACCAATTCTCTATAGAGGGGATGTAACCTACGGTAGTAGCAGAATGACCTATAACTGGAACCTTTTTTAGGAACGGCCAAGCTTTTATAAACAGGACAGTCTCCATCCAAAGCCTGACTGACAGCACCACTCACGCCTCGGCCTTGCCATCTTAAATCGCCTGTTTATCTCCTCTCCTTTAGCTCAGGTGTAGCTGTGATCCAGGTGCTCTATAACACAGCATCCCCCTACATCTAACAACTATTTAGATGGCTGAACTTCTGCTACCGATACATATTGAGTAATGATTTTATCGACTTCAAACATGTTGAAATGGGTCACAAATAACTCTGATGCAAACAATATACACACACCCTGAATCTTTTCCAACATTCCACATTCTACTCCATGAGGCTGAACTTTTCCCTCAGCAGCTCAGCCTGTAACCTAGACTTAAGCCTCTCATTTAAATCGCAAGTAGCTTCCTACAGCTACACCAGAATCCCAAACTGTGGCGATTTCTTACCATTCAAGACAGAGAAAATCTGATACATTTGTATACAGTAGGTTAGATTACTGTAATGCTCTGTTATCTGGGAGCACAGACTGCTCATGAAATACCTTGCAGCACATTCAAAATGCAGTAACTCGAAGCAGGAAGCTTGAACACATAACCCCTGTTCTTATTTCCCTGCATTGGCTTCCTTTTATTTCGTTTAGCTAACCCATAACTCAACGCGCAACACACCATAACTATGGCTGCTGGTGCTGCCGTACATCAAATTTTATCTACTGTGCCGGTCCATTAATATGTGTAAGCATGTTATAACCCCCCCCCCGTCAATCCTCCCCCTTACACAGGCCAGGGTGGGGAACCGACTCATTCATGGACTTTGGCTTTGACCTTCACCACAGTTTAAACTTCGCTTTTAGCAAACAGGCTATAATGTTAGTATGCCCACAACAAACCCATGTAAAGCGCTTTGGGACAACTCTGTTGTGAAAGGCGCTATATACAAATAAACTGAACTGAATATGGATAAACGAAGATTCAGGGTGAGGGGCTGGACGTAGGAACAGTACAAACTTTTAGCTCAGAACAGAGATCAGTTCAGGCAGACAGCCTGAGAATGTGATGAGACTCGCATATTACTGACCAGCTCTTGCCATAAAAAGGGTGGTGGAGGTAGAGAACAAGGGGGCCACTCACGTCATGCCCAGGATGCGCGTGTAGAAATCCAGCGATTTCGCTGGGTCTTTCACTCTCAGCATCGTCTGTTGCATCATGAAGTCCTGCAGCACAAACACCAGGACGCATGAGCGACCCAATCGGCAAACAATCACACGGCAGAGTACCCCGTCCTGAAACCTATCACTCCGAAAAAGTGCTCACGAGTGCGCATTTACAGCGGTCTAACTCTGGGCAGGTCCAGTAGTGACATATTTAGCCAGCATTGCATTTGTAAGCGAAAACTGAAACATTATGGCACAAACATCCAGTAAAAAATGGTAACCGCTTCCCCCTATTCAGTCGTCCATGAAACCCCATTTATAATCTAAATATGGTGCCGCGGTGTCCACAGTGATCGTGGCGTCTATCACCATTCTATCGGCGCCAGCAGAACGCACACCATCCTCTGCCTTTGGACGGGAATAATTTAAAAACTGAATGCAGAGTGGGACAGAAGGACATCAGCAGGGCTGTGCAGACTTTTTGAGCGAAGGTGCACAAAGAATAAAAAGAGACTCCAAGCACATTTAAAGCTCACGCAAAAGTTCTGATTAAATTGTTCGGGCAACACGGTGCTCAGGCACCCCAGCCCCCCTTCAAAAGGTGCCGGGCTGTCAGACCTGTCAAATACTGCTTAAACGTTGCATGTAGTTGATTGCGCGAGTATGGTGGAAAAACTATTTACCGAAGTGTAAAGCGTTGGATCCTGGGTATTCACCCAATTAAGAGGACAAGTACAGTTTTATTACCAAATTAATAAAAGCACGCCTGGAAGATCCAGTATATTACTGGTACTCGAATTATACTTAAACATTTTTGCTTGCATGCGTGCTAGTCGCATGACACTGAAAACAGGCCCAAGTTCAACACCCTGGTTTTTTCTCCACTAGAGCGGATTATACGACGTTATGCAGCAGCCCGCAAGCGGCCGTACCTTAGCGATTAGGGGTCCGTCTTTGCAAGCAGCCTCCACGGCTTCGTTGGAGAGACCCTGATCGCTCATGTTTGCTGCCAAAAAAGGTCCGAGTGCCCGAAGCAGGCCCGGACGGCGGAAGATAAGGCGGCAGGAAGAGCAGAGTCGGGCCGGTTCGGAGGCTGGCGAGTCCGCCCAGCTCGTGATGTCACTGCCGAGACAACGCTCAGGGACGTCAGCTGCGAGCAAAACAATTTAGAAAGAAACCTTAATATTTTACACTCAGTGGCATTGTTTGTAGATTTTCTGGGCTCCAGTTTTTTATTGCGCGAACACAGAAAAACATTCACACTCGTTAATTTTATGAGTTATTAATTAATGGCGAAGTACAGGGTAAACGCAAAAAAAAGCTTCGTATTATTTGCACGGGAAAGTTTCATAACCGGTGGAATTCCTTTTAAAGTTGTTGGCATATCCATTTCCGCGAACCTGCCGGCAGGTGACAGTATTATTTTTCGAAATAACGCAGGATCCTGAAAGTTGATAGCCTTGAATCACCGGGTACGTTTTCTCATTCGATTGCAGGTGAACGAGGCTTTATTATCAGATGCTTTTGATTCCCGGGATCTCTGATGTTATATACTGGATCAGTATTTTAGACTTATGTGAGAATATTTAACTGTGAAGAATATAATAAACACTGGGTATTATTTTGACCGTGATGATCCAGAAAGGACAAATATTTATAGGAACTGTAAAATTGAGGTTTGATTTCACCTGGGGTGTGACTGCATACTTTAAAAATTAGTTAATTTACAGCAAATTATTGTCGGCATTTTATAGAAATCTATGGTTAGTTATAATAGATTAAGTGAATTTCGAAAAATTCAACCCACAATCGTTTTCTCGGTTAAAGATATCTGTTTAAACCGAATAAAGGTATACAGATAGTTTCGAAATTATAGCAGTGTGGTATAAAGGGTTAATGGCATGCTAAAACTCGCCATGAGGTTTCCAGACTGCGGTTGCATAATAGTACTTCTGCATTCTATTTTAAAATGTTCGCCTTTGAAATTTCGACTATGCATTATTCGGCATTAGTATGTGCAGTTGTTTCTATGATACGAGAGTTATGAGGAGATAGAATGAAATGGCGTACGTTATACGACATATAAATCATAAAAGTATTATTGCAATTTTGTAGACGCCACTATTTACATTATAAATTATTTAAACGACGTATATTAAAGGGGATTTGCAGCTGAACGTTTTAATCAGACTGCATGTCATGCTGATTAAGTGTTTTTTGGTGTAGAACATTTGTCAAAATATTTGTACGCGTCGTACCGATTAGATTGCTTAGTGGACACATTTTTAGCCTAAAAATACTTGGGACGAGGCATCGATACCGTGGCTATGCAAACAGGACGGGTCGCTGGGGTGCGGAGACGGGACAGTCATTGGTGTTACCAATACAGGAACCTGTTATCTGGAAGGCGGCGGCCGTTTCGAATCCTTTTTTTTTTGCGCAGCACCGGCCATGTGACAATGGGAGTGTGAGGGCGACCGGCGAAGGCAATAAACGTGGATCGGTTACCATTTACGTCTTCCAGTTTGACGGACGAAAGGTTAAGCGGCCGTGCGCCTGCGTGAGCCCCACTGCACTGCGGCGAAGGTAGGCGAGCCGGGCGCCGCTGTCGTGGGAGCGCGTACTCGCCGCACGGGCTTCTGGAGTCGGCCGGTTCGGGCGGACGCACGCAGGACTGCGGGCGCCATGTGCGCCGGTGCGCTGCCCGGGACCGGAGTGACTGCGGCGGTCGGAGCAGGAGCAGCTGAAACGGTGGACCGGAGTGTATGATCGGCTCCCGGGAAAGCCGCGAGATGTCTGCCAGCAGGTTCGACAGGCTGCCGGCCGAGGACAGAGGCTTGCATCGCAGACTGTTGTCCTTCATTTACTATCAAGCGATCCGAGACCTGCGCCCGGTCTGGAAGCTGGAGGACATGAGGACTATGGAAACGTTTTATTGGGACAGGCAGCAGCGACGGAGGACCTACACCCCCTCGGAGGCTCTCCTCTACGCTATCGTGCATGATCACCAAGCCTATGCCCAGTACCTCCTCAGCCAGTACGCCGAGGAGGCTTTAGCTATGCCCAATAAGTACATCTGCAGCTACCCGGCGGCGGCTCCGCACTTGGCCATGGCTGTCAGATACGAACGCAAGGATATTTTGGAGATCATCCTACGGGCGGTGCACAAGGTGCCCAGTCTGCGTTCCTGCCTACAGCGTGGCGACTGCTTCAGCCTGGAGGACGGCAAGACACCGCTGCATCTCGCCTGCGAGCTTCTCCACCTGGAGATGATCACCCTGCTGCTGGGGAACGGTGCCTCGCCGCAGACCGAAGACGGCGACGGCATGACGCCCGTGGACCTGCTGCTGAAGAAACTGCGGGACGCCGGCAGCACCGCGGCGGGGGAGAAGCGCCTCTGTCTGGACAACATGATCTTATTTATGCCCAAACTGCGTTTCAATATGAAGAGTTCCCTGGAGAAGGACCCCGCTGCCTGGACTAAGGTCCTGGGCGAGGATCGCTTCAACTACCTTACGGGGAAAAGCCCCGGATCGCTGCTTCTCATCGCTATGCAGAAGATCCTGCAGCTGCTGCCCAGCGACAGGTTCCCCACGAGTCTGCAGGAGCTCGCCATCCCCAGCTCACTGAAGCAGCTGCCCGTCCTGCACCCGGTGCTCCCCGCAGACTTTCACTAGCGCTGCGGTCTATCCACGGACATCTTTTTAAAATCAAAGTGCATTTAGTGTGCTGTTATTTGTAACGCATGTTTAAGGGGGTCGTTTTCTTCAAGCATGAGAAGTATTTTAACGTCGCCGGCACAATGCTACGCCTTTTTAAACACTCCGGACTTTTAATGACAGTTCGGCTCGTTACGGACAACTGTTTTACTGTGTACATTATATTTTCAAGGTAACAGTTCATAAAGGCGATTTTTTTTGCGCCTACAACTCTCAAACAGGTCCTACATAACAGTAATGAACGATGCCGGGTTTACATTTTAAACTATGTTCAAAGAGAATGTGTTGTTTTTCCTTGAAGTCCAGTAAGTTTTATTTGGACGTTTTGCACTAACCCTGGGAATATGTATATTTTAAACAAAAAAAAAAAAATTGCGAAACGGCAAGAAACGCGAGCTCTTCAGAAAATATACCGAGAGACCCTTGTTGTCCTTGTCTTGGTATGTATGCAAAGGACAGGATGTATGTATGTACAGTACAATTTGTTTGGGGAGGGTCATTTTCTGTCCAGTCTGCCAAACGAACTACAGTCCAAGGGGAATGCATATCCTGCTAGCATTACGCACATGGCTGAAATCTGTATTTGATGGAATTTTGAAAACAAGCAGCCTATCACACCACCAAAATAACAACATTGTTCATTTACATAAGACTGATTTTATTTGTCCCATCAAGTGAAACCCGGATTTAAAAAAGGGGAAAAAAAAGGTCGTGAATATTATACTTGGAGAAATGACAGGAAAAGCGGTACAGAGAATCAATTTATTACACGTTGGTCCTACAACGTAACAGATTCTTGGCTGACTCCAGCGTTATGAGTTAATTTACTATGAGGGAAATGGTACACCTAGTGACAGAGTGAAGGACTTCACAGACAGGGCCTCCTCTGTCCTCTCAGCAGTCCAGCAGATAAGACCCTGCACATGGATTATTGGTCAATGGAAACTTTGCAGTTTCTCCCCTCTCGCTTGTGGGCCCCTCCTACATTGAGCTGTACAGTCCTGAGAATCACAGGCGTGGGGGATGGGGGTGGTGTCTAATTGCAAGGTAAGGACCTGACCTAGGTGTGAAATGGAGGCTTGTTGTTAGTCACACCAAATTGTCTCTAGGGTGTGTGTGTGTGTGTGTGTGTGTGTGTGTGTAGGGGGTTAATAGTAGGACTGGGGATGCTAGACACCCACCACTCTTCTCTGCCTCAGTAACTGCGGCCAAACAGCGTGTAGAACTGGGCAGGCTCCTTGCCGCTCACGCACAGCTGGCCGGCCTGCAGTGTCTTCAGGGGCTGGAAAGGAATGCAGAGACTCTTGGCGCCCATGGAGGGAGCCCCGGGCTCCAGGTCCTGCTCCCTGTGGTGGAGCAAGGACAAGCTTTCGTCAGAAACCCCTTACCTGGTTTCCTGGCAACCCAAGAAAAGACAGTTAAAAACAGATAACTTACTTGGCAGTGGTCTTCTTAATCCAGTCCTCACACTCAATACGACCACAGAAGGGGATCTGTACGATCTGGGGCCCACCGGAAGATAGATACACGGACTTGAGATGCCAGTATTTAGCAGCCAAACATAAACGTGGACAGATCCACATGACAGGAATCACACTTCGACAGTACAGAGACAAGTGACCATAACCCAAATTTCACAGCATCCATTCCAGTATCCGGTAAGACATCTATCCCACCTCCCCCCTCGGGTCGCTTACCTTGCCCTGGTCCAGATCTTTCTGGAACTGCTCCATGCTGTCAGCCACCACCATGTGCTTCTTCAGGTCATCTGAAGCCCTGATAAAAGCAGGGAGTTCAGCCAAAGTCATGTCGCCCTCTAAGGATGCAGAGAGACCATGCTTGCCAGCCTGAAGTCCTACCTCTGAAAGAGATTGTTCTGGATGTCCTCCAGGAGTTGCGTCAGCCGGCTCCCCACCGCAGCCTCAGGCAGGGTGAGCTTCTCCCCAGTGTCCCTCCTCACTGCCATGCACTGGCTCTGCTTCAGGTCCTTGGGTCCCACCTCCAGGCGCACGGGAACGCCCTGGAAAGGTCCCATGAGCGTGGAGGAAAACAGAAGCGTTCAGTGGAGTACAAGTGTCTCCCACACACACACACACACACACAAAATGAGTACTTGACTCCCTTTGACTCTCACTCTAAAACAGGAAAGGTGTGCGATGACATGTCCATGACACAGTGTTGCATGTTTGCTGCTTCTCCGGGGTTCGTCTACTCAACATCTGACCCCCCCTGGCTCAAGGAAGATTCCACACACAGAAAGGGAGCACGCTGGCTGGTTACCTTCAGCTCCCAGTGGTTGAACTTCCAGCCAGGGGAGTAGTTGTCCCGCAGGTCGGCCTTGACTCTAAAACCGCTCTTCTGCAGCTGGGAGAGGTACCTGGAGCACTGGGCCAGCAGGGCCTCCTTTTCAGCTTCAGCCAGTGAGGCTGTGATGCCACAGGGGATGATGATAACCTGGTGAGGAGCCAAGGAGTCACCTCAAAGTATCTGGCATTATCTCAAGCCGCAGTCCTAGCTGTTTACTGACTGAAGGACTCTTGACCAAGGGTACAGTATTGATTCCCTTCCGGGAATCTGAGTCAACCTTCACAGGTTTCACCACCTTGCACTCATAGGTTCAAGTCCCCCCCCCCACCTACTTCCATCCCCCAGCTCTTGCTACTGAGCTGAGATTCTTCAGATTTACTTTCAAATCTCTCAGCAGTCGATTTGCAAATAGTTTCTCTTGTGAGTTGCTGGGTGACAAGGTCCCCATGGTGATTCACCTCTTCATTCCCTGCTGTAACTGCCACCCCCTCACTGACCACATGGGTCTCTTTCACACGGCTTCTCCTCCTAGTTGACCTCACAGAGCCTCTAACCTGCAGACAGGCCACCCTTGGGGGCAGCACCAGCCCTTGGTTGTCCCCATGCACCATGGTCAGGACACCGATGGTGCGGGTTGTGATCCCCCACGAGTTCTGGTAGGCCAGCTGCTTCTCCCCGGGCTTCTTCGGGTCCTCAAACATGATCTCGAACATCCGGGAGAAGTTCTGGCCGAGGTGGTGGGAGGTGGCTCCCTGTGATGGGGGCAGTAGGGACAGAAAGGACAGGAACCTTCAGCGAGACACTCGTGGGTTATGAAAGCGGATGACTGGGACGCTGGTGTCTCCAGTTCATCCTCGAGGCGGCCATAGCAGAATGAACATGCATCCAGACTGCTTCCGTTATTGGCTCTATTCCATAACTCAATGCATGACTAATATAGGTGGAGACTCTTTGTGTCATACAATGACGAAAAAGCTGTTGTAAAAACAAGGTCTGGAGGTGGAGGTGGAGCTGGGAGGCGTTGGGGGCCCCACCTGAACGGCCCTGCCGCTGGCGGAGATATAGGCCTCCACCGTGGTGGTGTAGTCTCCTCCAGCGAACTTCTCCTTCTCAGTCTTGCGGCCCTTCACCACGGGGATGGCCATCAGCTCTTCATAGACACGCGCGTACAGATCCAAGATCTGCAGCACCTGTTGTGGAGGATGGTGTAAAGGGTGGTCAACACAACAACGTTTTTACTGGG
>JAODJX010000027.1:21719079-21758010 GCA_026776945.1 Isichthys henryi | reverse complement strand
CCCTCTCTTTCCCCCCCCACCAAAACAAACAAATACCCCCCTCTGTCCTTCGGTCTGGGTGGGGGGGGGGGGGGGGGGGGGGGGGCGGGGGTTGGTGGCAGTGAATGGTTAGCAGGGACAGTTGAGAGGAGAGTGCGTGTGCGTGGTGGGGGGGTCAACAAGACAACAAAGCCAGAGGGAAAAAAGGCAGTGTTAAATGTGTCTGCCATCATGAAGTGGTGGAGCCTCGAGGAACCTGCTGATGGGGAGGGACATGCAGTGATTGTGACAAGCAGGTAGGGGGCAGTGGTTCAGGTTCACAGCAGAGGGTCACATGCTTCCACTCCTTAGAACAAAAGCAGCCACTTCTCAGCTAAAGAGATCAAGCCATATATATGTGGCAGGTCCCACCCACCCGATCTGCAAGCTCTTAGTTAGGTCCGGTTCTGTCCACGACTGAACTGGCCAAGGGCAGAATTTGGGGCTATAAAGAACCTCATGCTCACCTTCTTGTTGAAGGCCCAGATCTTGTCCCACTCCATGTTGACCACAGACCTGGATCCACCCTGGAAACAAAAGACAATGAGAAAGCTGAATGACTCGAACCCACAATCTGGTTGCAGCATGAAACTGAACATCAACACCTTACATCCTACCCAGTCAGGGTCAGTGCCCCTCGACGTTATCCAAACAGATTAACTGACAGCACTACCCAACAGTGCTACCCGACAGCACCATAGAGTGCTATCCAGTAATGCTACCCAAAGATATCCAATGGGTGGGTGGCATGGCCAAAACCGGTCTCATGATGAAAAATGTTTATACCAGTCAATGTCAATAATTATCACGATGAATGTGAAATCATTATTTCTTTCCACTTTAAATGTAAATTTTTGCTCCCGAGTAAGAATTGAAGTCAGATGGTATACTGAGGTTTTAAACTGTTCTTTATCGTCAGAACGTGAGGAACGCTTGTCAAACAGCATTTCACATTCCTCAAAGAGAAGGGAGAAGATGAGCAGGTTATTTTAGTCGGCATCAACAAAATCCCGCCACTGGCGTTTTTTTTTTTTATTCTCTGGCTTAATACCATGTGAATTTCTTAAGGACTGAATTTTACCGTGGATTTCCCTGGATTACCCTTACTGGACAGGTTGCTCTCCCAGTGGGTTGCCCTGTTCTGCCCTATTACATTTTCTTGTTTGCTCAATAAATTCCTGTTTCACAGCTGTGTTTGCCTTTTTGCTCCACTGCTGTACCTGACAAGCAGTCACTGAAAAAGTGATATTTCATTACGATGAAGATGTGTCCCTTGGAACACGTTGGGCCCTCAAACTTTCATCAAACATTTGATATATTGACAGAGGAAAATTATATCGTGATAATTATTGTTATCATCTAGCGCTAATCACAACGTGGGCAATAATCATTCAAAATTTGATTATAGAGTCGTAAGAACGCAGGGTTTTCCAGGTGGACAAAAGTTTCTGAAGCAGACCAAGAAGGTGCACATGCACTCACCTGTGCTGCGATGAACTGCTTCAGGCCCTCGACGGTCATCCCTCTGCGGAGGACGCCCCGGACCGTGGGGAAGCGTGGGTCATCCCTGTGAGTGGGAGACACAAGGACTCCAGCTTTCATTCACACGGACGGGTCCAGCAGAACCGTGACAGTATCCAGCTATAGCCAGTGACCTGTAGCCACGAGTGACCACCGCCAGCAAGCGGGAACAGCTGTGGGAGAGACTCACCAGCCATCCACCAGGCCCTGGTCCACGAACCAGGTGAGCTTGCGCTTGGACAGGACTGTGTTGTTGAGGTTGAGGCGGGCATACTCCCACACGTAGGGCCGGCGAAGGCCCAGGGCCTCGATCACCCAGTAATACTGCTCGTCACGGTCGTGGTACTCGGTGGTACGCAGGGCATGGGTCACCCCCTCCACACTGTCCACGATGGGGCAGGCGAAGTCGTAGGTGGGGTACACTCTGGAGGGGGGCGATAAGACCAGGACGTTCGACACCCACGGGAGGCTGAGACACAGAGACAAAGGGGCACAGATGAACAGCGCCCCTTACTTGTAAGTGCTGCCTGTCCGCGGATGCGGCTTGTCCTTGCACCGGAACAGCGTGGGGTCGCGCAGGCAGCCGTTGTTGGAGTTCATGTCAATCTTGGCCCTCACGCAGCAGGTCTGCCCAAACTCGGTACCTGCCTTCATCTCCTCCCACATCTTCATGTTCTTTTCCACCGCTGCGGAGGGCAGTGGTGGGGGGGGGGGGAGGGTCAGAGTGAGAGAAACAGTGGCCGTCACTTTTCAGTATGTTGACGCCCAGTGTGCGTGCGAGCGTGTGCACGGCTATCAGCAGCAGGGATTATGGCAGTTGCCTTTCAAACAGCTGTTTTAGACTTCAGATTGTTACCAATTTGCATCAGTTCACTTGTGTGCATTTCTGTGTTTATCCATGAGTGTTTCCATATTTATTAACCCTGTAAGTACACTGCATGTGCAGCAGTGCTCACTGGAGTGCTGCAGAATGACCTGAATGCAGTGACATTACAAATGCCACATTATCTCCACATTAATACACTCTGTAAATCACTTTTGGTGTTTATTTTTTTTTAACCCATTTACCAAACTATTAGGTTCATCATTCAAAGGTCCAAGAGCTGGACCGTGGCTGTGATGTGATCCCCCAGCTCACGATTCGGTGTCACATGGTCAGGGCCAGAGGCCACTCACAGTTCGCACGGTTACGGGACTCCAGCCTCTGCTCCCGCTCCAGCTTCATGACGTCGGGCGCCGTGTCATCCACGTAGGCCTTGCCCTGACGAAGCAGCTGCTCGCCCAGCCGCAAGATGGCGGGGAAGTGATCACTGGTGTATGTGAACTGATCGGGCTTGATCTGCAGCATGGCCACATCCTCCAGGATCACCTGACGCACGGGGAGATGGAGAGTTATCTCCAGCGCGACAAGGACCCAGCAACTCAGAAGCAGGTGGGAGAGGGTTAGGGCTGCACTGGGATTGAAATTCGGCCGTAGGGTCCATCATGGCTCTATGGAAATCCTGGCCACATACCCAGGGGTCCACTGGGAAAATTCCCGGTATGCCAGATGGCACGTTCCGGATCAGGGGAGAGGGGGAAAAAAAAGATGAGTCTGCCACCAGAGGTGGAAAGTGCAGGTCCAGAAAGTACAAATGCAGAATATGTAAGATTTTGTTTTAATCACCCAGTTGAGTCCTCTGTGAATGTGACTCTTTATATAGCCATATTCACAGAATATTCAACTAGTTGACTGAAACAAAATTTTGGTCTGCATTTGTACTTTCTGAACCTGCATTTTCCACCTCTGGATGCTATCTTCAGGGCACCATACCTTCTCGAAGTCCTCCTTCTCCTTCTCGGGGTTGGTGTCATCAAAGCGCATGATAAGCTTGCCCTTAAACGTCACCTGGTAGTGCTGGTTGAGGAGGGCGGCCTTCGCGTGCCCAATGTGCAGGTATCTGTGTGACGGGGACAACAGGGACGCAGATTAAACACGTGGGGACCCCCGCTCTCACCTGCCCCCGAGTTCATGCCCAAGTACTGCGCTGTTCTGCTGCGTAGGCAACCGTTTCCATAACGATTCTTTCAAGCCTGCCAATTAGCTAATCAACCAGACACCGGATGCATTCAATCACGGCATGTGATCCGACTCACCCGCTGGCTTCAGGCGGAAATCGGACGATCACCTTTCCCACCTCGGCACCAGGAAGATCCACAAACTTCCCGACATCCTGCTTCTTGTCCTTATATCCCTGCTGACCAGAACAAAAGCCCTTCTAATTGATGTTAAAATTAAGGTTCAGCTCAAAAGAGTGATTTTAGTGTCATTTATCCATTTCGATGGTTCTGCTGGGAGTTGCCTAGATTCGGAGATATCGACCTGAGAGATGTCAGGCTTCTCTCAATTATCACTGCGCAGAAGACATCGCCAGGGTACTTGGGCTTATATCTTCTGCGCAGTGAAGTTCGGTAGAATACAATAGAGAGCAACCTAGCAACCTAGATGGGTAGGTAACCCAGCCCCACTAAAACATCACTTTTTTAAGTTTTGGGGTGAACTGTCCCTTTAATTCTCCATTAAGTCTTTAACTAAAACCAGTTCTTAAGAAAGGCAGCTAGATGCTGGTGCAGATATAATGGGGGGGGGGGGGGCGCATTATACAGGCTAAACACAAGCACTGTTCTTACCACGCCGTTGCTAGGGGCAACCTTGGTGCTGGCAGACTTGACCGCCACAGTGGAGAAGGGAGACTGGGAGCACAGAAAGGAGAACCAGCGACGGACATGGGGGAAGGAGTCCGCATTGGCCTGGACAGCCTGCCAATCTCCACTTCCTTTAAGAGACACAATGAACAAGTGAGGAGAAACAGCCAGAAAGACAGACGGACAGCCGCAACTGCCAATGAGATCCGAGAAAAGCAGATCACGCCTTTTATGCAGCCAATGAAAACCTGACCCCGAGTGTCATGCGGCTCACATTTACAGCAGAGATGAAGGGGTCGCTACGGTGGCCCAGATTACCAAAAAACACCAACACATTAAGGAAAAACATGTGCTGTGTGGCTCTTCAGGGCCGCCGTAGGTCCCAAAACAACAAACACGGGCAGCCCGGGGACGACCAGCACAAACCTTTGAGAGCCGCCCACACAGAGAGGTCAGCGAGGGTCAAGCCATGGCCCACAAGAAAGGTACGTAGCGCCAAAGCCTTGTCCAGCTCCTCCAAGACAGGCGTCAAGGGTGACTGGCCGGAGACACGACGGGCACCGAACTCTAACCAGTGGTCCACCTGGAAGGGGGAGGGAGCCAATTTAAAAATATATATAAAAACACACGCTGGGAAAACAAGGAAAATGGCAACTAGAGACAAGACGTGGACTGACAAGATAACATACATCAGCACTGTCAAAATAACATGACAGGCAAAAATTAGGAATCACACTCCAAAACCACCCAGGGCCACCCTGTCACTGCTGGGTCCCTCACCTCTGCCTCCTCCAGCACCCCGGAGCCGTAGAGAGTCAGAGCAGGAGCCACTCGGGCTAAGTAACGCAGGATGGAGTTGGCATCACTGAACTGTACGGCGCTGCGAGTGGGGGCAGGGGAGATGATATCAGTTACCAGGTGTAAAACCTTCTCTACTCTGGCCGTAAAGAAACATTATACAGCTTACATTGAAAAGCGACCGACGCTTGATTTATAAATTACTGACAGGCAAAGTAAAGGCAACCAATGGAGCCGTCTGTTATGCATCTCTGTAAGCTTAAATAGTAGTAAACATACACGTTGACCTCCAAAGCAGGCCTGGGGTACTCACTCTGAGACACGGAGGCAGGTGACTTTGCCTTCCTGCACGGTGACACTGACGACGCCTCGCACGCGTTCGATGGCCAGCAGCACCCCTGCATGCAGACAGGGGAACAGTGAGGGGGGGGGGGAAACACACACACGGGGTATTTTTAGCAACGCCACAAACACACAAATGGTTGCTTAGCTCACCGGACCACTCATGATCACCACCGTTAAGAGAATTACAGCCCTGCCTACTGCATGCCTACCTCAAAATCGGGGCAAAATTTGTGTTTAACATGCTGACTGAACAAAACCTTGATAAATGAGCTTGTGTTTTGCGATCACATTAGATTTGATTACATTACATTCACTTTATTGATCCCATGTTATCTGCGTGCTATATATCCATGTGTGACCGAAGACATGCAACCTAAGGCCGGATCACCGAGGAGACTGCAGTAACGTCGCCGACTGTCGCAGCCATGTCATTCACTTTCAGTTCGCTTGCATCAGCCGGTTACTCCGATCAGGGGCAGGCGGAGGCGCTGTTTGAAAGCTGTAGCGGCTAAAGTGGATCGCTTCGGTATTAAAGACCAGTAGGGTGGTGTACTGGCACAACGCAAAACGACGATCACAGGGTTAACATTTACTACAGGGTAACCGCAGACGCAAAGAGCAGGCTAAATGATCCGCAGATCGTTTTCCCCTCGTTTCTCGCTAATCGCAACCACGTCCTCTAGCAAGGTGTGCAGTCAGCGATCGCGTAATGAATTAATCTCTTATATTACAGTGCGCAACAATATCCCACCGCTTTATTGACAACATCAGCCGCTCCTCCAGAGTAATAAAGTGACTTTCCTGCTTGCTAACACTCGCGTTCTAGTTTCTAAGTACTGCCACGATGGCAGCAGAAAGCAGCCAGAATACCTATAAAACGACACCGACAAACATCAGCAGGCATCGGTCACACCTACCCAAAGGCGGATTACCGCTGTGCACAGTTAGGTTTAAAGTCATGCTGCTTTCTCCTCTTTTCGCTTTTCGTGATGCTCTCAGCGACGCTCCGTAAACCCTCCCGTCTCCTCGAAAACACCACGCACACGTTCCCTCACGCTCCGCTTCTCTCTCTCTTTCAGAAGCCACGCAGCACACCGCTTCCGCGTTCCCTCACTAATCTGTCCCCCATCGCACCGTGACGCAAGAGAAAAGTTCCGGGAGCGCGCAACGCGTTCGCGGCGTTTCGGGGAAATGTCATGCCGCAATAGCTCAAAAAGGCAGAATCGAAACAGAAAGCGTCAGCTGTTGACAGACGTGAAAAACAAGAAGTATTATTGTTTGTTTATGCTTATGGGAACGTCAGTTATGTAATAAGTATAAAAGTAAGAAGATAATGCAAAAACTAAGTATATTATAATCTTAAAGGAGTAGATAGATTAATCGATTAATATAAATCCAGTGTATTTCTGTATATCTTATGATTTGAATGCCATTTTCTTTTATTTGTTTTGGCCATAAATGCAGTGCCTGGGGAGTGAGCGCACAGCCTCGCGCTCATGCACCGGCTTGCCTTACAACACAATGCGCATTATTTTTGATGATGAGGACAGCAAAACTTTACCTTAACCAGGAAAGTGATTTGATGGAAATACTGCAACGTGCTGAGAGAAAGAAAAAAATGCAGCGAACTTTGTTTTCCGCAACACCCAAGTCATCTAAGAAGGATGATCTATTACATTATTCTCCTGCTGATAATGGAATACAAAAAAAGAATATAGCTGGAATAAGAAAATCACTATTAAAACCAGGCTAAAGACATTTCTTCATGGTGCCTTAGATTAGCACCGATAATCTCAAATTTTCTTGTACCGTTATTTTTGTCTTTTATTTCGTTATTTTCCCTTTAATTATACCTGTTACTTACTTTCATTTTATGCAAAGTACTTTGAATAACGTACCTGTCTTTGAAAATGTGCTATATAAACTTGCTTTGTGGTTCATTATAAAGCAGAACACCACAACACTACAGTTCCCTTCCTTCCCTAGTAATTCCTCATTTAGTGAAATGCTCATTCAAACATCAATATTAGTATCTTCTGAGGCACTGTGCTCAACGGGGATGTTTCCGATCATACGGCGAATGGTAAATGAACATTCGCGAATCAACTTTCCAAGGCATTTCACTTTATTCTTTGACAAAAACACAAAAAGAATCTTTATCCTCTTCACAGCTGTCCAGCATCATGATTTCTTGTCTATTATCTTCCGTAGTTTCACCAGGAAAGCTGAAAGAACGGTGTACAATTTTTGCTGTTACAGGTATCAATCTTTATCAAGAAACGCATTTCATAATGCTTATTAAATGGTATCTGAGGTTACGGTGGGAAATATGGTGTCTGAATAATCACTGCCCACCCAGGAGGTATGATCAGAGTACCACGCACCTGTATGTGCTATTTGCTGATGGTGAGGTCGCACCACGTAGGTCACAGTCCCAAAGGGGACGTCATCGTCACACGAGAAGACCTCTGCAGAAAACCATAAGAAACATTAAAGACTCAGATGCAATCTCAGTATGAATACTGCAAACTGTAGCATTCTACTGCACCCCTGGTATAAACATCTATATGTGAGCCTTGCACTTCACTCAGGTTGCTGCTCTGTTATTTTTGATGTTCTGCTATTTCTCTTATTCTCCAGTCTATTTTAATGTTACTGTTTTGTGTGATGCCTGCAAAGGACCCACTGCTATCCCATTTTATTATGCATGTGCACAAAGACAATAAAGTTGAAAGGACTGCGAAGCAGGAAATTGTCCGACTCGTGGCTCAATTTGATATTAAGCAGCTGACGTCTTCATGTACGACCCCAGTTAGTCATCTCATGACCTGGAAGCTGATCTTCCTCCTTGCCTTCAGCATGTGACTGCTCCTCCTCTTCATCACCGGTGCCTGAGAACGGAGCCACCCTGGCCGCTGCTGTCCCATCCTTCATGACCGCCGGGGCCACCAGCCAATCCCGGTGCTGCACCTCGATGATGCGTTCGCACTGGAGGGGAAGTCCAGACACCCGAACTCCCTCCAACAGATCGATCACCTGGGTCAGGCTGCACCCGGGAGGGGGGGGAGCGGGGTGCTTAATAACATCTAGGGTGACACGGCACTCAGGAAGTGTATTAATGCATGTTAAGCGGCCACAGCTAGCCTTAGTGAGGTGGCCAACTCACTTGACCAGGTAAACTGCACACACAGCACCATCGTTCAGGTATGGAAACACGGTGGGCAGGGCCACCTGGGGGCTGAGCATGTCCAGGACAGCCTGCGGTGTAAAAACATGTGGCTTATCTTCACAGGTCTGCACCAGACAGGAATGTGCGGATCCGTGTGGGGCGGTTTTCATACGGAGTTGAAGCGCAGCCCCGAGAGGAGTGCGCCGGCCCCCTGCAGCTCAGCCACATGGAAGCGCACGTTGTCTGGCCACTCCTCGCCCCGCCGCAGCTTCCAGGCCTTACGCCATCGGTGGTAGTTTCGCAGCGCCCTCTGGTGGTGGTCCTCCCTCCGCTCCACGCTCGTCACACAGCCCCGGGAGCCCACTGTGGTCACCAATGATCATCAATGATACGTCGGTCAACAAGTGTTAAATAACCTGAAGTGGGTAATTAAGGTCCAGAGAGTAGAACTCCAGACCAAGATTATGTTTCAACCAATATATAACAGGGATGATGTAAAGCGCTTTGAGATGTAATGTTTTAAAAATGCGCTATACAAATATTGAAGAAAAAAATATGAATTGATTTGAACTGAACTGAACTGAAGTGAACTCAGCGGTGGAGTTTACCACCACTAAAACCACACATTGGTGTGCGCCCCCTGTTGGCCAAATGCAGTTACTATTAAAAGATTAAATAAACTTGTTTCTTATTTTGGAGATGCTGAAGCAACATGTTCTGCTATGATCTTCTGACTCTGCTCTCTAAATATTTATATATAAATGTGTTAATATATGCTCCTCCCCCCCGCCCCCAAATTCACCCCCAAGCGCACCTAGCAAATCCAGCCAAGGTACCAAATAACGTGTTTAGCTACGAAGCTCGGGCCGATTCACACGCCCCATCATTCAGTGACATCTTGGTCCTCCCTGGACATACAGGACGGTGGTGTCACGGCATGGGCGCCCACCTGCCCGGGACAGGAAGAGGGTCATGGCCCCCGACCCAGAGCCCGACTCCAAAACACTGTCTCCCTCTGAGACATCCATCATCATCAACATCGCAGTGGAGTCCTGTGGATGGAGAAAGAGCCTCGTTATGGCAAAACACATAACAAATCGTTTGACAAAACAAAACAGTTTGACTTTGTGATGCATCCTAGAGGATCAAAAAGGTGCGATATAAATGAAAGTTTTTGCTTCGGTAATAAGGAGCTGAATAAGATTTCAACAATGAGGAGCATTTGGATCTGAATCAGTAAAACTTCAGGGAGTCGAATGAGGTGGGGTACCAGGCCAGACCTTAGGGTACGCGATGGCGGGTGCCCTCTTCATTAATAGGACGTACTCTTCAAGGCTGGGGCGTCGCACCAGGATGAAGGAGCCACTGGAGAGCTGCAGGAGTGACCCAGAGCGGCTCCCCAGGATAGAACTGTGCGCTATGGACCCCCAGGAACTTTGCAGGTGCCCCTTCTCCTGCAGCTGGAACATCTTCCGGAATTCCAGCCAGCCCTTACTGCGGTACTCGGCCAGGACCAGCTCCCCGAGGGCGAGCGGCGGCTCTCCACAGATGGCTGGGGATGAGTCTCCTCCATCACCAACCTGCCATTCCTCCACTTCCTCCGCACTCTCCTGACACGGCTGCAGGTCTGGCCTTTGCCTGCCATTCTCATGAGAATCTTCAGGTCCCATTCCTGCGCTATCTGTCATTTCCTGACTGGATTCCATGCTCCCTAGGGGCCTCTGATCTTCTGCTCTATCCCTTCTCAGCTCCCACACCTCCGGGCTCAAGGATTCCTGAGGCAGTAGCTGGCTGATTCTCTCCAGTGGAGAAAGGTGGCGCCTTCTGGATCCCAGCTCCCGAAACACCAGACGTTGGGGTGAAGGCTTCTCTCCAGAGAGCTGAGATTCAGGGTTGTCCCTGTCACCCTCATTTTCATTATGTTCTTTATCTCCAGTGCCAAAGTTCCTTGCAAAATACATCTGCTGAAAAAGTCGTCTCGAACGAGGTGGCTCTCCACACCATTGCTGGCGTGAGAGAGTGACACAAATCCGCACCAGCATCTGGGAGGGCTTATACATGTACACTCCTTTCCACATAAATACAATTCTACAGAAAAATGACCGAGAGAATATTTACAGAGTCATGCACATTCATAAACTAAGATAATAATAAGACAACTAGCACCCAAAATTATTAGTATAGCACCACCCAAGGGCTTTCAAAGATTTTATAAAACACTGATGAAATGTCTGCGGACCGAGCTGCACCGTGATATTTTGGAAAAATTAGAACTACACAACGTACGAATGTATAGTTCTTTAGTACAGTTAGCTCTTAACAGCTATTTTCTGTGTGCGTTTCACGTACAGTAAGTAATCAAAAATCGTAATTTCAAACCCAATGACCGTATACATTAATCTTTTAAATCTTCAGTCCCGTAAACCTTTTTAGAATTACGCCACACATCATCTCGAGGATTTATCTTTTCCATGACTTTGGCCATGCCGAAGAGGAACACATGTTATTTTCTATTACGTCAGAAGATACGCGACAAGCACAACAACGCCAAACCACCCAGTGGCGCTATTTTACGGTAAATATCAACACACCGTCCCCAATAGCGTACGAGAAATTAAGTTGCAGGTTCTTTATCTAGTGATATTTTTGGTGCTTATGGGGAACATTTGCTTCTAAACGCATTTGGTGATTTACAATGTGCTTTACATTCGACTTCCCTTCTTTCTTTGCCTTCCCTTTCCGGCAATACCGTAGCGGCAGAGAAATAATTTGAGAATCATCATTAACCCAGTGCGATGCCTTTGACAATCAGACCGTAGAAATATCACAAACCTCGTTCCCAGTTTAAATCTGTAAGGTATTTTACTGTAATTTCATTTTTATCTGTTCCACTTTTTAATGCTCATGTTTCTCCCATTAATAACTTGTTCAGACAAAACACCACACCGTTTGCTTGCATGGGATTTACGGCATCAGTAAGCGCCACCTCGCTGCCATTTCTCTTTTCAAGGCGCGTCCTTTAACCTATAATTACCCCCGTGATGCAAAACTAGGCTCGTGATTCGCCATCTTGGCCTGACAGTAGCCAATCGGAATAAACGAAGTCCTGCGAGCCGGTGCGCATGCGCCAAGGGTGATAACACGTGTTCCTTGGCTGGAGGGTGCCCCCCGAACACGCAGACTCGGATCCCTGCGCGATGGCGGCCGATGGAGGCAGTCTTCTGCGAGCCCTGCCGTGCGCGTTTTCGCCGAAATCGCACGAGTACCTGGCTTTGTGTGCGCAGGATGGCAGGCTGCGCATCTGGGACACTGACAGCAAAGCGCTGCACCGCGAATACATCCCTTCAGCCCACTTGAGCGCTACATGTACATGCATTTCTTGGGGACCATGCCGCACGGCCAAGGTACGTAGCGAAGCAGCGCTGTTCTGATTGCCTAAGTGGATAGAGGGCCTGCTCGGCAGATCGCTGCTGTTGGACTGCTGCGAGATCTCTGAACGATGCTTAAGCCTCTGTTCTGTTGAAAATTGAAATTATGAGTAGTTATGTGTGCGTTTTTCAGGACATGCCTAAAGTACGTGAGTCTCACGGGTTTTATGTGTCGTGGGTCCCGTTAGCTAGCTTAGCCTGTTAGCCCCGCTGCTGGTCCTACGTCAAGGCGCACATGTCTCCCGCACATGGCCGTTCTCACATGTGAGCACCGGTAATCCTTACTTTCCGCCCCATCTTTGTGAATTTCGTCGTTATCTTGACCAGTAAATGCCATCGTATGTGGCAGCTTTGCTATTTCTGCGTCGATCTCAGATACTTTATCGGTTAAAGCTCACTTTCATTGTTCCGTTCATTGCTCACTTGGTTGTTTTCTAGCAATGAGAGAAGTTTTCCGGTGATGTGGTTTATGGCTGGCACGCAGTCTTTCTACGTGTGAAGAACATTTTAAATTGTTCCGGCTTTTCCACTCATCTTTATTATATAATGTATTTATTTGTTTTAAAGCTAGATCGTGGTAGTAATTGTTACTCTGTTGCCTAACTAGTCTTCTGCCCCTTTTGGCGCACACGCGTCTATTTCTCGGTAATTATATGGCGGAAAGCACGAAAATCCTACTAGCCAGTGCTAAGTGTCAGTCTCTTAGATGGTGGTGTCTTGTCAGATAGGTCTGTGTGTTCATTTAAACTACACAACGACGGGTTTATAACATTTAGAAAATGTTAGTGGTGCTTAGTTTATTAGTTTTATGTGAATTGATCTGAAATGTTTTATGTACTCGGTGATGTCTGGCGTCCTCGCGGATCAGCGTGACATCCCCCTTCATTTTGCTTTTATGAAGCACTTTGCACGTTGAAGTTTTTTTTAGGACATCTCTTAGTATCTGACCTTCACTTTATCATTTTTGCATTATGAAATTCTGATTGTATGCTGTAAGTTTTTGTTTTTAATGTTAACGGCCCTTTGTGTGACAGGAGGGCCCTCAGAGGAAGAAGAGGAAATCAGAGGCGCCGCAGGCGGCGGAGAAGGCAGATCTGCTGGCGCTGGGCACAGCAGCCGGGAGCATCCTAATCTACAGCGCGATGAAGGGGGAGCTGCACTGTACTCTGGTACGAGGATGTGTTGGCGTTGGGGAGCAGTGCTGAATCGCGGGGGCCCTGGCCAGCCTGTGGGTCATGGGAGAATGTTTTAGTTAGCGGCTGGTGGATTTTACCTAGAGACTGAAATGGGAGACCTTATTCCCCACACACTGTTGCTGGCCATCCCTTCCCTAAATGAGTAGTTGGAACATTCCACGCCTTGCTGTTCTTCAGTAGACCCCTTACACACTGCTCAAAAAAATTAAAGGAACACTTTGAAAACACATCAGATATCAATGGGGGAAAAAATAACGCTGGATATCTATACTGATGTAGACTGGGTTAGAAACGAAAGGATGCTACATGGTTTGCTGGAAATGAAATTATCAACCTACAGAGGGCTGAATTCAAAGACACCCTGAAAATCAAAGTGAAAAATGATGCGGCAGGCTAGTCCATTTTGCCGAAATTTCATTACAATAACTCAGAATCATACTCAGTAGTTTGTATGGCCCCCACGTGGTCGTATGAATGTCTGACAATGTCAGTGCATGGTCCTAATGAGACCACGGAGGGTGTCCTGGGGGATCTCCTCTCAGATCTGGACCAGGGTATCACTGAGCTTCTGAACGGTCTGAGGTGTAATCTGGTGGCATTGGATGGACGAAGCATAATGTCCCAGAGGTGTTCTATTGGATTTAGGTCAGGCGAGCGTGGGGGGCAGTCAATGGTATCAATTCCTTCATCCTCCAGGAACTGCCTACATGCTCTTGCCACATGAGGCCGGGCATTGTCATGCACCAGGAGGAACCCAGGACCCACTGCACCAGCGTAGGGTCTGACGATGGGTTCAAGGATTTCATCCTGATACCTAATGGCAGTCAAGGTGCCGTTGTCTGGCCTGTAGAGGTCTGTGCATCCCTCCATGGATATGCCTCCCCGGACCATCACTGACCCACCACCAAACCGGTCATGCTGAACAATGCTGCAGGCAGCATAACGTTCTCCATGGCTTCTCCAAGACCCTTTCACGTCTGTCACATGTGCTCAGGGTGAACCTGCTCTCATCTGTGAAAAGCATAGGGTGCCAGTGGCAGACCTGCAAATTCTGGTATTCTATGGCAAATGCCAATCGAGCTCCATGGTGCCAGGCAGTGAGCACAGGGTCCACTAGAGGACATTAGGCCCTCAAGCCACCCTCATGAAGTCTGTCTCTGACCAAACAATCAAACATTCACACCAGTGGCCTGCTGGAGGTCATTTTGTAGGGTTCCAGCAGTGTTCATCCTGTTCCTCCTTGCACAAAGGAGCAGATACCGGTCCTGTTGATGGGTTAAGGACCTTCTACGGCCCTATCCATCTCTCCTAGAGTAACTGCCTATCTCCTGGAATCTCCTCCATGCCCTTGAGACTGTGCTGGGAGACACAGCAAACCTTCTGGCAATGACACGTATTGATGCGCCATCCTGGAGGAGTTGGACTGCCTGTGCAACCTCTGTAGGGTCCAGGTATCGCCTCATACTACCAGTAGTGACATTGACTGTCGCCAAATGCAAAACTAGTGAAAAAAACATCAGAAAAGATGAGGGAAGGATATCATTGCCCCCCACCTGTTAAACCATTCCTGTTTTGGGGGTCGTCTTATTGTTGCCCCTCTAGTTCACCAGTTGATAATTTCAATAACACCAAAGCATCTGAAACTGATTAACAACCCCCTCCGCTACTTAACTGACCAGATCAATATCCCAGAAGTTTAATAGACTTGATGCTATACTTTGATTAAAAAGTGTTCCTTAAGTTTTTTGAGCAGTGTATATTTGAGCTGTGCACTCGGTTGGTCTGCATGTAACGTGTGAGTGATCCCACAACAGCACCGGTCAGGGCCTGGTCCAGGACCAAATCATTAAGACTGTGTCTGACATCACCCCACACCTCCTGGTTCTGCTGAGTTAAACGTGTCCCTGGATCAGCTATGGCGGGGCTTGCATTTCACTTCAACCAATCACACTGTTCAGTGCATTACTACATTAGTTCAATCCATTGTTTTCTGTTAATCAGAAAGGTGCACTGGTTTCTAAATGACCTGTTTTATTGTGTATGCATTTTGTAATACTTTTTGTAATTTTATAAAATATAAGAATACTCTTACCTGCAAAGGCTGGATGGAGCAATGTAAAGGCACATCTTTATTTATTAAATACAATTTATAAATATTTAACAGTGATGGTAAGGCTTGAACTGGCAGCTTCCTGTCACAGGCACAGAAGTCTAACCTGCTGAGAGATGCCACCTTCAACTCAATGGCTTTGAGTTTGAAGATGAGAAAAAAACAGACCGCTGTGTGATGTCATACAGTGAAGACTGTGATTGGTTAAAGCAGTGAAACACAAGCCCCTCCTTTGTTGACCCAGGGACACATTGAACTTGGGAAAATGAGGGTGTCCGTGTGACTCATGCAGGCATGTCGCAGTCTTCCACCTGACTCCTGATTTGCACCTGAGGACGCACATTATTAATGTGTGGGGGGGTGTCTCTGCCTGGCCTGTGTTCCAGGACGGGGGGCACAGCGGACAGGTGAACAGCGTGAGGTGGCACCCGCGGGATGCACTCCTGTACAGCGGCTCTGAGGACTCGTACGTTGCGGAGTGGGACCTGCAGACGGGGAAGACGCGTTGGTAAGAACCCGACAAACTCCAGTCCATCCTAAGCATCGTTTCCTAGTCTAGTCCAGTCCACAGGAGTCCCCCAGTCAGTCCATTTTTTGCTCCTTCTCAGCTTCCAGTGCTGATGTACCAGGTATTCAGTGTTCACACTTGGGTGGGAGCTCAGTGTGAGCAAAAATTTGGACTGGCTGAGTATGTCTCCTGCCTGAAATGTCTCTTGTGGGTCTGTTCACACATTCCTGCCCCTCCCTACTTGACTGTCTCGTACCCCGCCCCCCTCCAGTAAGTGGAAAGCGGACCGAGGCCCGGTGAGCTGTGTGTGTGTGAGTCCAGACGGGAATCTTCTCCTCTCTGCGGGGCAGACCATTAAGATGTGGGACCTGGAGACCAAGGAGGTGTATCGGGTGAGTACCTGGTCGTGTGGCTAATCGCTAATTTAGTGTCTCCTATGCCTTTGTGTCGATCACAGATTGTAGGATGACGTTGAAGGTCTTTCCGTTAATGGCTCCCGTCTCTCGGGCCTTTCAGAGGTTCACAGGTCACTCGACGGCCGTGTCGACTCTGTGCTTCGCCACGACGCGGCCTCCCGACAGCGACGGCCTCTACTTCCTGTCTGGGGCAGCCAGTGACAGGGTCCTCAGTGTTTGGTGAGACATGTGGGCCCTTAAGCCTCAATGGCCTCAGGGACCGTCTGACCTGGTTTTCTCATTTGCACATGGCTTTGGATAAAAGCATCTCCCCAACAAATAATAACGTAGATGTAAGCAGGCCTGAATTCTTGTTGAGGGTCGAGTTGAACTCTCCCCCCCCTCACCCCCAGGCAGGTGCGCTCGGATGGAAAGGACAAGAACGCGGTTCTGTCCTTCACCTTGACGGAGGAGCCGCGGCACGTCCACCTCGCCGCCAGCGACGACAAGGTGAGTACCGGCCCCCGCTACCTGTCCGTCTGCCCCCCTGTGCTGCATGCGTTAACATCTCTCCTCACCCCCCCAGGCGGTCCGGGTGGCTGTCGTCTGTCAGGACGGACAGCTACACGTCTTTGAGCACTTCCTTAATGGGTGAGTATTTGTCGCCATGTCGATGTGATCTCCGTGGGCCTCGACGTCAGCTGAGTGACATTTCAGGGTGTTTTGTCTGTGTACCATGTACCTTTTACACTGTTTACTGTCTGCATTGTGTGCATTGTCTTTGCGCTTTCTTACATTGCAGTAAATGTCCCTCACTACTGTATACACCAGAACCTCCCCAGGAATCATCTCGTCTTCTTTCCCTCACCCCCCAGGCCCTGTAAGAAGCCCCTGGCCCCCTCTTGCTCGGTGCAGGTGTCCAGCCCCGGCGGACGGCCGGGTGAAGACGACACCCCCCTTCCGGTGCCCATGCTGGCGGTGGCTCAGTGCTCAGGCCAGCAGGACCTGCTTCTGGCCTATGGGAACCACCTTCAACCCGTGGTGGAGAAAGTGGTGAGCTTGGGTTACGGGTGTGGGGGTGGGTCTTTAGGAGGGGCCTACATTTTTATATAAATACCTCATTAAATGCAGATGTACTGGCAACATTATGAAATGAATGTCAAATGTAATTAACTGAACATAGATCAGATTTACTGTTAATCACCCATAATGCAGTGGGCACTGGATCCGTTTGTCCTCACTGTCCCTTTTTGTTCCACAGACAGTGAATACTGCAGAGAGACACATTTGCTTGGTGCGGGATGTCCGGACGACCCTGTCGCTCTCCATAGAAACTGCTGTTTCCAAGGTAACATACAGAAGCATCCTGCTTTCTGAAGGCACGGAGCCGTCCCCTCGATGACCAAGCTGAGTAAAACGTTATAGATGTAATTATTTATGAACAAGAGGCTAATAAGATGCTCACCTTTTTTCTCAGGTGAAAACTCCTATTGTCAACACCAGTGGCAAAGTGCTGGCCCCTGGACTTCCTGGCCACCGTGCACCAGTGAAAACTGCCCGAGGGGAAACGGAGAAGAGAAAACAAGGTTCCGGAACCAAAGAGGTAAACTTGCGCCATGGTGAATCGTCACTGGCTCCTGTACAATGTAAAAGCTGGTACTTGCGCCACGCTGTCATCGCCATGCCCACCGTAATCTCACTGTTCCCAGATGTCGATTGAAGAGCGGCTTGGGGAAATCGACCTGTCCACTGCGTCTGGGGGACAGAAGGGTCCTAAAGGAGCCCCATCTCTGCAGACTGACAGTTATGCGGTGCTGTTAGTCCAGGGGCTGGAGAGCAAGGACGCCACCATTCTTAACGTGAGTCGCTCTGCCGGCCTCCCTGCGTCTGCTCAGCCCTTCCAGTAATGCTCAGACTCTTAAGCAGACAGTACTTCTTCCTCCGGGTTCCTCTGTTTGGGGATTTCTTCCCATACATGGCTCCTCGAGACATCTCCGTCCTTTGGGACAGCCCTGGTTCTCTTGCTGCAGTGATAATTCTGCAAATTCTATGTCTCATCTGGCAAGATCGAAGATCAGAATGAACGGGTGAAATGTCAATTATTCTGCCCACTAGGTGGCACTGTAGTGCTCACTCTTACCTGCTGGGTTATTCCCGTCCTCAGCTGAACGTCTGTGGTGCATTTTTAGCTGCTGCTGTTTTCTTTACTTTCTACTCTTACCGGTTTGTGGTGTAGCGTCTGGGATTCCGTTTTTCTTTTCGTTGTGTAGAAAGTTTTCCTGACCAAGAAAGATGGGCTGATAAAGAAGACCATTGCCCGCTTGCCCATTCCCGCCGTCCTGCCTTTGGTTGAAGAGGTGAGTGCGCTCATGTGACCTGCGTTTCACTGCAGGATGTTTGGGCGGCTTAGTGGCAGCTCGGGGATGTGAGTCAAACTCGCCGTACGTGAGATCAGCAGCAGCCCCGGCTTTCCTTTTGGGTTCGAGTGTCCCAGGGATCTGGTTTGGCGACGCGAGTAGCTTTGTGGCATCATTTCATGCATCACTAGCTAGGTGTACTTACTTATGTCTTAGTTGCCATGGTGAATTTAAATTAGTTTAAATTTGGGTTGAGAAATATTCGCTCGCATGCTGATTATGCATATTCCTCTCTCTCGTGTTCTTCCTCAGCTCACCAAGAGGATACAAGGCCATCCGTACACGTGAGTTAGCGCCACACACTGGCACGGACAAGCAACTGCACGAAGCTGTAAACGCTGTTAAAAAATAATGTGACTATTCTCTTCTCCCGACAGGGCCGTGCTGATGGTCCGGTGGCTGAAGGCTGTTCTCATTCAGCACATGTCGTACCTGTCGACGGTGAGTGCAGGTCGCTTCGCGGGTTTGCATGAGGAAGTTCCCGTTTCGCAGCTAGGGGAGGATACTGGCTAGCACTGAAGGCACTGCTAGGACCCTTTTCCACTGGCATACAAGAACCACCCCATGCCTGAGAGACTAGTTCCAGCGTGGTTCCGGCCCGCTTCGGTTTTCCACTGCAGAAGGCTTGTTTTCTGTTCACGCGGTGTAGGTCATGATATACTGTGTACTAATTTCCTTTGGAACGTATGAGAATCGCTGCTGTTTTAGCATCAAATGCTAGCAGAATTAGCATTTGCTTGCATAAATTTGCATTACAAATCTATTTCATCCGGCTGTCCTATAGTACTTGTTTAAGCAGGAGTTTGGAAATTTTGTTTGAGTGCGGCCTGGGTACCGTTTGGGTGCGGCCCGGGTACGGCACAGTTCTTTGTGTCAGCAGAAACGCTCCATTAGTTGCCATTAGCCAAGTCAGGCTGACACACCTACCTCTGCACTAGGGGGCGCTGCTGGCCTGGGTCACCTACTTCGTCAGGCCGCTTGTCCAGGTGCTTTTCTGTGTTATGTTGTCATGTGATTTATGTGATATGATATATTATGGCCATTTCATTTCCCCCATTGCAGTTACCAGACATAGTGTCCCAGTTGGGAGTCTTGTACCATGTGATCGAGAGCAGAGTGAAGACGTTCCACAAGCTGACCAGACTTCACGGCAAACTGTACCTGTTAATGACACAGGTTCGTTTAAGAAATAAGCGTTTCTTAAATTCTGTGTTTTTTTTTTTTACCAAAACTTTGCCAAATCCTGTCCACTTTGAAGTGAACCTAACAGCTTTTAACCCTCCTGTTCACTAGGTGGCGGCGAGTGACCAAGTGCATACTGTCAAAGAGCTCGACCACAGAGCCAAGCTGGTCTACGAGGAGGGTGAGCAGACTGTTTTTCGGGGGTGTGGCTCTGCATATGAACTAGAGGTTGGAGACAGGCCAGTTCTTACCACCTGCTTTGCAATTTAATATATGTACTTTTTTATAAATAAGACTGGCATAGACCTGGATTATGGCAAAGTGTAGCTGTTGTAACATGCAGGTGTAGGCTGTGACCCTCTCAAATGGGCTGCATTCTTCATGTAAATTTGTCAGCACTGAAATGAAGAGGTGACTTCAAATTAGCGTCGTTATGAAATCAGCATAAGGAGAAGCCAGTCGGATCTCCCCCCCTGACCCTCTGGCGGCAGACTGTCCCACATTCGCCGTCCTGAGGCGACAGCTCCCAAACCCCCCCCCAGATTCCTTCACCCGGCCAGGAACCTCACACATTCATGAGCGCAGCAGGACTTCTCAGAATTACCCCCGATGTCCACTGTGGGACTGAGGCTGCAGTTGCTATGAAACCAGTGTCTGGCAGCCAGCATGTGGAAGGTCCGTTTCATTCGTGTCAGAGCAGCTGTCTGTCAAGCTCTGACGGTGATATTTAACGCGAAACTCCTGCCGCGGCTCCGTGACGCTGAATGGGTCGTCTTCGGAAAGCTGTGATTTAACCTGTCTGGAATCCCGCTGGGAATATTATGGCAGGTCGCTGTCAAGTTTGATAAATATTAGGTTTTCAAACTCTGTGCTGGACGGCCGTCTGTCAGGGTGCAGGGTCTGCTCGTGCTGGGGAGTCTGAGTGCGCTTTGTTAGCTGTTGCTGAAACTCCATCCGAGCCAATGTAGGGGAAAGTGATGTTATCATTGACACACCATAGCACAACAATGAAATGTGTCCTCTGACGTAGGAGGACATATCATGACGTAGCAGGGGGCAGCTAATTCAGCCCCCAGGGAGCAGTGCTTGGGGGACGGTACCTTGCTCGTGGTACCTCCAGTGGTACTTTTCTGGCTGTGGATTCAAACCAGCAATCTTTCAATTACAAGTGCACCTCCATAACCATTACACCACCACTGCCACCTATCATGGCACCATCTCCCCTTTCAATGGCCCGAGTGTATGAACACACTGAGGCAGTACTCGATTTAATGTTGCCCATCTCTCTCGTTCATGTGGTGCTGGCGGTGTGAAGCTCTTTTGACGTTAAAGTTCATATCCAGCTGGTAGTTCTACCTGTGGCAAGCCTTGGCCCGTCCCCGGCTGGTTACCGGGCAACCAGAGGGTCTCGTCTCCACTCCTCTGTTGCGATTTGGGTGGGTTAGACCAGTGCTTCTCAACCCAGGCCACAGGGACACAGACGGTTCATGTTTTTGCACCAATCAATCAAGAATACCTGGTACAGGTGTACTGGGATCTGGGAGGGAGCAAAAATGTGAAGTGTCCTGGCGGAGTGGGTTTAGAAGAGTTGGGTTAGAGAATTATGATTACCGCATGCCGCTCCAGGGTCTGCCCATAGCTGTTTAAAGACTATGCGAACACGTTCTCTCAAGCACGGATGAGTTTCGCGTGTGCTTGAATGCAAATGCCTTTTCCCCTGGGCCTCCACATTCAAATAGGGTTGATTGAAAGTCAGCCTTATTTAGAGGGTGGTAATTGTATTCCGCTTAGCTTTCCTACGGCTTTGAAATGTATTGTGGTTACAAGGCGTGTTTTGTTCTGCAGAGTCTTCTGAGGAAGAGGAGGCTTCAGGAGATGAAGGGCTTCGAGATGAAGGGCTTCCAGATGAAGACTCTGATGTAAGTCAAGAATCCTTCCATTTGCATCAGAAAGCTAAAGGCAGAAGGTTCACGCAAATGTGGCTGAATAATTTAGGTTATATGATGTCTGATGTTCGTGCGGCTTTTGGGACTTAACGAGATCCCTTTTCTCTTTGTAGAACTGGGAGGAGGATGAACACATGAGTGAGACGGCGGAGAGGAGCGAGGAAGAGGAGGAGGCGGCCGAGGAAGAGATGAACGTGGAATCGAAAGTGAACGGAGATTCTGACCTGGATCCCGAAAATGAGAGTGAAGAAGAATGAGCAAACAGGATGCAGGGTGGGAAAAGAGACCCAAAGGATTTATGCGTTTTGTTTTGATTTTAATTTTAAATGTTTTATACAAATTCAAGGAAAGCTGTCATTATAGCTCCATTTCTCCTGTTGGTGACTCCACACTGGCCACTGGACTGAATTGACGTGGGCAGCGTACCTGCTTCAGGTCCTCCCATACTGTAGGGGGCGCACTGACACCTTCCCAAGCTCCCACCCTGGCTGGTTCTGTTTCTTTGGTATTGTGTACCACAGCCCTCCAGTTTCTGTGGAACCGATCTTGCAAAGGGTGGGGGTAGATTTATAGCCAATGTAAAAAAAAATAATAATAAAAAGTCTGTATAGGCCTCTCTTCCTGGTTGCTGCAGGATTAAATGTATTCTGTACCCAGTCCATGTGAAATCTGACTGCTCTCTCACTGATGTTCAATATCTCTACGCTCTTTAATGGGGTCGTTTTATGTTTATGAAATATAAAATTAGGTCATTAATCCCCATAATTGCATGGGGTCCTGGCCAGGATTGTAAAACGGGGTTTTGTATATGGGAGTAGAGGTGGCCGAGTTGTCCTCATTTAACGCGAGTACTTAACAGCCCCTGCAATTTTCTGAACTTTTGTAACAGCGTGGGTATAAGAAAACGGAGAGTTTAAATATGTCAAACAAGCTTGCTTTTTTATTGTTTATCTGGAACTGTACAGCACCGTCTCCGGCACGGCTGAGTTTCGTTGATTTTTATGTGAAAACTGTCTTCGATTTTTTTTTTTACTTGGAAAAATGAAAGTAGCATTTTATAGCAAACTCCGTAATATTGCATCGTCCCTTGGTTTCGCGTTACAGCTGTATAACAAGCTAAACAAATCGAGTAATGAGTTACTACAGGAAGTAGCGTAGCTATATTTTAAATGTTCACTAAACAAAAATCCTGCAACTGTCACTGTTAATAAAAATGCAGGAACACTTTGCAAGTCGTTAGGACGCCACGGACCCCAGTAAACTAATGAAAAACCGCGAAGACGGGGAGTGCAGTATTAAATTATAATGGGACATGATAGGCAATCGGAGCAGGACTTAGACAAATCCCCGGACACTTTATAAAACATAATATATATAAGCAATTAGCTAGAAAATAGACTTAATAAGAGGACTCACCGAAGCGTGACTGTTCTCTATGAGAGCTGGGGATGGAAGTTACATCATAGCAGCATGTGGGGGTGGGGGATCAAGCGATTCCGTCACCTGCCCTCTGATTATGACGTCATGCAGACGATACGCATGACTGCCCTGAATGGCATTGAACCGGCGTGATGAGATAACAAAGGCGTGACACGCAGCTTATTCTTCTGCTTACCCGTATTAAAGCCGGAGCCGAACCTCCAGAGTATTATGGGATTCATGTGAAGCGTCGCCCTAGTTCTCCGAAATAGGCACAAACACGGTCCCTACAAGCCAGCAGATAAGGGCTGTCCTTACTCCACCGAAAAGGTACTTAACCTTCTCATCGAAGCGTTTCGCTTCTCTTTGCATAAAAGCATAACGGCACATTTCACACTACAGATGTCAAATTGATGCTTAAAGCGCCTCTCCCAGCCGCGTGTTAACTAACTAAAAAGTGCATTTAAACTGATCAAATGACCCGAAGTGAAGATGATGTCGGGCAGGATTGCAGATGATAATTAGATATTTAATGTGCGCACAGTAAAGACCGGGTGACATGAATCTGTGATGTTTAAAGTTACTGCTGTTTTCACGCGGTCCTTTTTATGTCAGCGCGGATATTTCATTTATTTCCTTTCATTGGGGACTGATACCATTCGCTAGGGGATTTATAACAGATGGGGTCTCTACGGACACGTGTTAGTTTTTGCACAACTGAAACGTTTGAACTGATGATTGTTTTCTGCATTTTTAAAATTAATTATAAATCACAGATTTTTTTAAAGAGAAGCTGATTGATGTTATTGGTTTCTGGATGTGACTTAACTGGGACGACGGAGTTTTTAAAATAATTGCTTTGCAAATCAGTGGTATAGGAGACAATCTCTAACTAAAACTCATAGATCTAAAATTCAAACAACAACGTCTTCATTAATTTGTTAAATATAAGCTTAATTGCAATCCGGGAAGCAATCCAGCTTTTTCCTGGGCAAACTCAAAAACCAAAACACCGTTACTTACACGATAATGTTGAAACAGATGGAAAATATAAACAAGTCGGAATATTCTTCATGTTTAAACTGGTGACTAAAGCGGCATATATTGTGCGACAAACGGAAAGTGTTGGGAATTGGATCCCTCTAGTGGAGATAAAACAATGAGATTAGCGATTCTGTTTGGGTTTGGGTTCGCGTATAGCAATAATTGCAAGTAAATTTAAAAAGTAACGAGGATTAAATATGTAGCACGGAAAAACACGCGGCAAAGAAATGCATGCAGTAAATGCTATAGTTAACGGCCCGTGGCTCTGTCCCAGTGTTTAATAGGCCTACCATTAATTAGTGCAGTTTCCATTTGTGGGGTTTCATCCAGTCACAAAATGAAAATTTTTTTTACAATTTGCAGGGTAGCACTTTATTTCATTTTTCTTTAATGCACATTGTTCTTATTAGCCAGTAGTAGCAGAATAAGCAATAAAATGCGGCGGCATGAACATGAACTCGTTTCAAACACCAATGAATAAGTATTTTAACAATTCTGACATAAATCCTCTAATCACCTATGAATCAAAACTTTTCTTAATTTTTCTTAATCAGTTTGACTAATTGCTGGGCAGTGAGGTTTTAAATGAATGGGGAAGGAGCAAAATTTTGTGAGAAGGCTGGGTATCCGTACATAAATGGGGAAGGAGCAAACTTTTGTGAGAAGGCTGGGTATCCGTACATAAAACGTATCCTGCTTATGACTCGCGTTAATGCGGGGAATGCGCTGTAGAGGTAGATGTGCTGTCAGTCTTCAGCATGTCTCCCTCACCCGGAAACCAGTGCTGCTTCCAAAGGACTATATGTTGCGCCCCAAAAACATTTGTATATGCTTCTGCAAAGTTAATTCGTGTATTTGTATGTGTCGAAGCCCACGTGTCGTTCTTGGCCACGTCGAACTCGAGTATCCATGTTAATTTGTACAAACGGTGCGTCTATATTACGCGGCATGGATGCCATGTGGGGGAGCTGCTTGTGTGCTGTGTCCGCTTCGTGCTCACTAGTGAGCGGGCAGTGGTGCTGTGCGATGCCTGCCGTGAGTCGCAGTCGAGCAGCCATCTCTGTGAATGAATAACAATCCCTATTTTGGAGGACACACACAGCCCTACATACATAAATAAATAAAGCGGCTGCTACCACATACCTGACAAACACTCGTGTTCGGAATTATGGTTGACTGCCTAAAGTTGCCATGCTTCATAATCTTATTGCTACTGTCATTCAGATTATAAATCAAGTGGACAAGGGCTCAAATTATTTAGTGTTTTTGCGTTTTTTCTCTTTTTTGCACTGGAGAAGGTGATGAATGAGATTAAAACATTCAAAAGAAGACATGGGTACTCACTGCCGAAAAACTGCTCCTGGACGCGTCATGGTGCGTGGCACTACAACACTGGCCTTCCTAATTTAATGACTCTCCGGGTATTTTGTTAAAGACTTGTGAGTCACCCATAATTGAAGGTAAATTTCCTGTTTCAGGATAAACAATATGAGCAATACTCAGCTGAGACGATGAGGCGGTAGAGCCAGAAGGGAATATTGAAGTGTTTTGTTACGTTTTAACTTTTTGATTCTGCTTGCCAGTCCGTGTAGACATTAAGACTACAGACAGATAGCATTTGACTGAATCGCGTGCCTCTATATTTTTTCCCAATAAAAACAAATTGATTTCATCAGCAGGAGGCGGTAGAGAGCAGACCAGCCCAGTGTTTTCAGATGTTAGAAGAGCCACTAGGTGTCTCTATTGTCAAACGTTACCGTCGAAATGTTCCCGTAGTGATTCTCGGGTGTCGGTGACCCCTTGCAGTTGTTTGGAGAAGCGTGATGCTGGTTATGCAAGCATTGTAAGGTGCGTTTATTTATTGCGTGATGCCTGTTATGCAATCGTGTGACAACTGAAGCAAGATTTTGAAAACTCTCCTGGATCTGGTAACAACATATTGTGATTTTTTTTCTCAAAATGAGCATAATGGAAAAACTGCTCTTCAGAAAGAAATTGGCACCGTGGCCGTTATCTCTTGAAATATCTCAAATGAGAAACATTTGTAAGACATGACCCACAGTTAATAAGGGCCTTTATCTTAAGTCCTTGGGAGCCTCACGGCAAAAGATTTTTGTTACGAAAACGAAGACCTAATCCATCAATATTCATTCGTATAGATTAAGGCTGACATACGGAGAGCACAGACGCAACGCTGATGTTATTTTTAAACACATGCCACCTTTGTATCTTGTGATAAAATTATTGGGCTTAGAAAACCGCCTTTGTTCTGGCACATGTAATTAGATACGAACCGTTTACTCCGACTGAAAATCGAGGTGAATCAATTTTCCATTTTCTTAAGGCTTCACAGCTATCTGCCGACAAGCTAATGACAGCACGGGACGCGGGACAGGATCATTCATCAAAGCATCTTCAAACCTCGTTAGCCTCCGCAAAATGACTGAAATACAGCAGAAAATCGCACACAGCCGACTCAATCAAATCACAAAGTTTTGCCTAAAAATAATTATATATCTTGGCGCCTGGATTTTGTAGGGCAACGCCAACCCACTCAGTTTTACTAAAAAAAACCGGATCTGTCACCAGATGTTAGAAGACGGACAGAGCATGTACAATAAAATACTTCTGTACTTTATAGGTGGCTAAATTTTAACATTTGGACTGGGGGGTCCAGGAAGTCTTATGATGTCAGGTAATTTCTTTAATCAATTGTAATGAAAGAAACGGAATTTTAATCGGTACTGTTGTGAAGATTAAAAAAAACGTACAAAGGGATTTTCCAGAAGTTAGAATGAAATTTTTGCTCAAACATGACACTATTTTGGAAATCGTAACTTAATTTTAGTACTTACTGGTCATGCATGTTCACCATTGGGGAAAGGCGGCAGGTTTGGCTGGGTCGCATCCCCACACGGGACCGCCAGTGTCCAGCCTCTGGAAAGCCGTGTGCGGTACTGCGGACACGGCCGGGTTTAAGATCAGTTTTCTGGGAGTGTACAGGATGTTCCCCGCTGGACTGCCGGTACCACCGGTCAGAGCTTAAGTGACAGCCGCTGAAATACTATGCCGGCATCTTTGCAGTGATTCTGATCTTGGTTTAATCTCAATGCGTTTGTCGATCCTGTGCACGTTTACGCTGCCTTGGGGCTGTGATGGGACCACAGGTCTCACGGGTACTTCTGATGGCTCTAAACTATAGTCAATGTTGGGGCGGCGAGGGGAAGGAGATCCCTTGGCAGAAAAACCCACCGGGACAGGGAGGCGCGGGATGCTGATTGATTCCGGTGATTAAAACCCCCTCGCGGGGTGCCCCGCTGCCAAAACGCGGCTCTTTCCTCGAACATTTTCAGCAGGTGATTTGCTTTGTCATTTTCTAACAGCCCTTTGTTCCGCCTATTATTGGAGGAAGAATACGCAAAAAGTGCTGAAAGTAATACCGCAATCTTACTTTCACAGAGGTGCGAACATGCTTATCTTTAATGGCTCTGACAGGATTAGGCTAAGTGTGATTAAATTCCCCAGAGGAGCTCTGGTTTGATTCCTCCCGCTGGAGTAATTGCTGGTTTTTTGGTGGGAGGGGTGATGGTGGTGCTGCCGATGGCGTCGGAGGGTGATGCAAGCTACAGTGAGTCACGAATTCAGTCGTCTTACTTATTTTCAGCTGCATCTGTAGTCCTCTTTTGGGGGAACGCTTGACTCCAGCTGTCCGTATCAGGACCGTAAAAATAATAATAATAAATCTCCTGCTTTGCACTCAGTCCGTTAAGACATAAGGCAGATGCGACCTAGACACGGATTTATTTAGCCTTCCCCTGAAAGGACGGGATTGCTGCAGCTCCTGTGAATATTTCCGAGATGTGAAGTTCAGACGCGCTGCTTTGATCTCACCCATAAGAAACTGCTGACTTGCCCTGCAATGTCCTACCGCCAAGCCCACTGCTACTGCCACTGACTCATATGCTCTCAAAGCCGATTTTTATGCATTTTGTGATTTCGGGCGGCCGAGCGACAGATAATTAAACACACAAGCTGAGGTCGCACAAATGTTAGAGCAGATGTTTTGAAATCTAAAAGGCAGGAAGGGTGTTGATTTTATCTCCCGTCAGCACGGTCTGTGCGGTACTGAGCGCTGTCACCAAAGCTGCCTTATGGTGATACCGCAGCTTACTAATATATCACCCAGCCCAGGTACCGTCTTCCGCACTCCTCAGTCTGTTCCTACACTGTAGCAACTGTTCAATACTACCTTTATTGATATAAGTCATGCTGGTACATTGCAAGCCATCGGCAAAGTCAAAGCCACCTTTCGGACAAGGACAGACATTCTTGGCAATATCTGAAACTATTGATTTTTTTTTATAGCACTTCCCTACGTTTTACTTAAGTATTCATGGATTGCTATTGAACACATTGAGAACTTCCAATGGATTGTCTATTGGGTTTGTATAATCTTAAATAATTTATCAGGTTTAAATTTTCGGGAGATCGTGCTGCTGGCTGAATCATTAAAACAGGCACGTGTTACTTCAGCGCTCCGTTAGCGCTCTACGGGCTGGATTGCTGGGTCCCCCCCCACTCAGCGCTCCACAGCGCCATCTGCTGTCAGCGGGCCGCCGATAGAGCTGCGAGTGGCTCATCCAAGACCCATGTTCAGATTAATTGGCCATAGAAAGTTTGGTGGACATTGGGAATCTGCTAATTGTAGTCTGGGGGAGTGGCGCTTTATATTATACCCGACTAAAAGGGAACGTGGCCTGACAGTAAATCCAAGGCGTCCCAGGGACGGAGCAGCTCTGCCGCTGCCGTCACGACCTGCTGACTCTGTCGGGATTTATCCTGTTTTAAGCGCTGTGGTCCGTGTGTCTGTGGCGCTCGCTTAACAGGTACAGAATGTCAGCTCTGTTTAAGCTGTGGCTCCCAGCCCCTGTGCCCCCAGTGAGCCGGCCCCCAGCTGCCCAGCGCGCTGTGATTAATGCCTGCTCCCCCTAATAAACAGAGCATTTCATCAGCCACTCCTCTACCTCATGTGCCCTTAATCCGCTTCTTAATGAAGCCCCTTACTACCGATGCTTCCTCTTCAGCTTCGGTGAGTGAGTTGGGACGGTGTGCGTCCCCCCCCCAGTGCCGTCAGCACTGCCGTTATTCCTGCCTTTTATTACTTTAACAGCTTTGTGGTGTTGCTATTTTCGGGCGTTTTCACTGTACCTATATCCCTCCCCCAGGACATGTTCACTGCAGAGTAACACACACAGGGCACATACTGGTGTGGAGCCTCCTGTTGCCATAACCACTCACTACACTTGGGGAACAGGGGGACCCAGAGTGACTTTTTTAATGGAACCCCATGAATAACAAGCCTGACCCTAAATACCTTTTTTTGTTTTCTGGAATAGTCCTTCGTCAGAGACTGGTATTTCGAATGTGTAATTAAAAATGAATTATCAATAAATAAGTGTTAAGTATAGCTGGATTTATAGCTGTTGTCCTGCTGAATGTGACAACCCTTCATTTTGTCTCTGAAGCCAGAGTGGAACTTTCAGCCTTTTATGGGGGGACATCAGGGACAAGAAATGAAGGGACAAGAAGCGACTTCATTTTTTAATAACGTGTAAACTACCCTGTGTCCGTCTAGTCGCCCTGAGGGAGTGTGATAAGCGGCGGTGTGTCACTCGGCCGTGCCCCGCTCGTGTCACAGACCGGCGCTCCTGGGGAGATCGACTGGAATTGTTTTGGCTAGCAAGGAGGAAATTGAGCGGAAATGATAATTGCTAATGGATATAATGCGGCGGTTAATTTTCAATTAACTTTTGAACGCAAAATTCAAAGTTCTAATGAAGCCATGAAAAACAATTTGAAAAGTGGGATAAACTCGGGCGCCCCATTATTGTTCCCCGGGTCCTTGAGGAGGGATGGTGTCACGCGCGTGCCGGGTGTGTCGTGGCAATCGCAAGATAAGTAATTGAAGCTGCGTGGTCGAGAAAAGCAATTAGAGCTTAAAATAATATGGTGTAATTATGTGGCGGATGCGGAACACGACTCTCCGAAGATCCCAGCCGGGGGGCACGGGCAGACCTCGCGAGGGAAGCACGATGCGCCCATTGCATCCTCCAGCTCAGTCACGCCAAGCCTCGACAGTTAATTGGGTATTTATGAAAGTGGTTGCCCAAATAAACTGATTATTGTTGTGCTTTGTAATGAGTCATTCTTTTGGGGTGTGTTTTTCTGATGGTTGTTTTGCTTTACGCTTGGATGTGTTCTCTAGGGTTCACCAGTGTGGTTTCCAGTACGTGATCAGCTGACCTGAAGCATAACAGTTTTGAACCGGAATTGCATTATGATGAGGGATTTTGTCAGTGGGACAACAGCAGTGAGTCTTTCCTTAGTCTCTGGTAGGTCTATTGGGCCCGGGACTGTACAACTTAAACCGGTTACTGTGACACACAGCCTTTTCCACCAAGGTCCTCTCCTGCCCCCCCACCGACCCACCCCAGGTCCACGGTAGATAGTAGCCCTACTGAATGGTATAGCTGCATATCAGTCTTACACCAGCGTACAGTAAAGTAGAGTGACTCCGTAGTACAGGCCTGCGGTAAAGGACAACAGCTCTGTCGTCTAGTCCCACTGAAAAGCATAGCGGCTCCGCGGTGAAGGGGAGAGCGGCTCCGCGGTCCAGTACCGCGGTAAAGGGGAGAGCGGCTCCGCGGTCCAGTCCTGTGGAGTGATGAGATTGTAAACGGTGAGCACCGGGCTTTTTGGCTAATGGCCTTCGTTCATTTACGGCGAGAGGGACGCCGGTGAATGTGTGGCTATCGCAGACTGGCTCCGTGTTGCTTCTCGGCAAACGAGACGATTGTGCTTCAGGATGATAGTGTGGTTAATGGGTTTTGGTGTGAAGTCTGATGCGTCATGCGGGCCATCGTATGCTTGGTTTATCGCGAGGATTCCTCAGTCAGGACGCCAGCAGCAACCGCTGTGAAGCAAATAGCGGCAGTTTGTTACTTAATTCATTAGTAACATAAATGCTGTATAATCCGGCAAACACTCCAATAGTTTTAAAAAGCAGGATAGGAAACATTATCATGTTTCTGCTATATGCGTCTTTGTGTGTTTTTTAGATGAAAAAGACGAGTAACCAGAGCTAATGCTGGTCCCGGGAGGAAGTGAACCTCGTGTCTGAAACGCATGAATCTATAATGGCCGCTGACTTTTCTGATAGGTGTTTCGATGTTTCGGAGGGGGCTGTAGGGTCCACCTGCTCGTCTGTGTTCGGGACCTGAGGCTTTAATTGGGTCTGGTTAATGTGTTCCCTCACGTGAAGATGGGACTGGGAGGTGACAGCCAGGTCTGCTTTTTACGCACAGTTTCAGCTTGATTACTTCGGATGCCCCCCCTCCTCCCCCAGCCCGGTTAATGTGCCCCCCTAAGTGCATCACCAGCCCTGCACGAGGGAACAAAATGAATCATAGGCGTCTGGGCTGAAGCTTTATGGAACCGGCTCCCAGCTGCCCTTGCAAGGCTAGGGTCCAAATCCTGGTCCAGCTCCGGTTCTGATCCGAATTCGGTCGCAGATCTTCTCCTCCTTAGTTTGCTAGGAAGCTGCCATCTCTCTCAGGCTATTTATAGCCCTGCGGTGAAGACCCACGCTGATCCAGCTCATTAGGGGAACTTCGCAGCCACTGACTGCTGGATTGATAAATTCGTTGCTACCATTCATGTTTTTTTCATTTCGCTGAAACTGTTTTCCAGGGCAACATGCAAGTTGATTGAATTATTATTAGTATTCTTCTGGAAATGCAATGAAACCTTATTTACTATTTGTACAAGGATTAGAACGGGTATATTGGGCTGTGTGTGTATTTTTTTTCTTGCACATGCATGTGAGGTGAGCGTGAAGCTTGGCTCTGAGTTTGGGGTCATGCTGGATGTCCATCCAACACCAGTTGAGCATTTTATAGTGGGCCAAGCACCATGTTCAGGGCCCCAACGGAGACGTAGCTATTCTGCCAAACATGAGATCTGAACCGGAAACCTTCCGATCACAGGCACAGAAGCCGAACCTGCTGAGTCTAATACGCCTCTGGTGTACAACTGTACAACGGCAGAGCCCATCGGACCAGCCACTTTCGGGTTCCAAGTTGAGCTTTCCTGCCTACTGGTCTGTTTTGTGTTTTTAAATCAGTTTGAACCATTAACCAACAGAATCTCCAGCCAACTGCAGTAATGCTTGCGTGATTTGATAAAGCATTTCCCAAGTGCTGTTCCAGGCGAACACTCTTGAACCTTTCATGTGCCACCATCGATGACTTCATGTTCCACTTTCCCGCCGGCCTATGGCCTGTACGCTGATGAGGGCCCTTCAGTTGACCAATCAGCCGGCACCTGAGGTGAGGCATTGGCCTGTCCTCTCCGCCCACCTTCCTGGCAGGAATCTGCACGCACACTGACCCCGATGGTGCTGAATGGCTTCCTTCGTCATCTCCCATTAGCCTCTCAGGTTCTGGACAGACATCTTCTGCAATTCAAATGAGGGTGAAGAGCCTTCAAAAGACTTCTGGTGTTGCTGCGCCTGTCAACCAGTAAAACAGCAGCTGTCTCTCTCTCCGGCCCCCAACTTTATGTGTCTGTCTTGGCTGCCAGTCATATGACAAGTATTATATCTGCATAAATCGCAGCTATCAGGTACGCAGTGTTCCAGGCTTCCAGAGAACTGCAGCTGAGTGGGTTAGGGTGGGGGTGGGCGGGTTGTTGTGCTCCAAAAGTCACTTTGGGGTCCGCTGTCCTCCTCCCCAGTGTAGTGACTGTTTGCGGCCAACAGGTGGCTGCCAATCCCTCGGGGGCCCCACACCAATGTGTGGTTTCAGAGGTGATAAACACTGCAGCTGGACTTGGGTAGCAGCGAACGAGTGTGAATGGAGCATTTTTAACCCCCGCAGAATCGTTAGGGAGCAGGTAATGAGCCTGGGTTGTGTGATGCATGGCGGCGAGGATGCCGGGGCTGGCTTCCTGACCCATGCTATCGGCACTTTGTGCCGGCGCTCAGAAAGCATTTCTGCTTTATGGGAGAGCATGGCGAGGGCAGAGCAGGCCGCTTGCTGTGAAGTTTCTGTTTCCACCGAAGCAGAATGCAAAGTAGCCGAATCAATAGAAAAATAATCTATTGAGCTTCATCGGGCCAGGAAGCCCGCCCAGAAAGTCATTTTGGAAACCACCCGATTTTCAGGCACATAGGAGCAGTGCTTCTCGTCTGCGGTAATGGAAACATAGAGAAACCTGGCTGAGCTCGGTGCCGGGGCAAAGGGGCACACGCTTCTCAGACACGCTATTTCATGTCCCTCCCCCCAGTTGGAACACGAGTCCCTCCTGGAAGTTCCTGGGTGATTCCTGCAGAAGTGTGACAGAGAGAGCTGGAATCCTGGGAAGGGATTCTAATTGGCTCGTTGTGTTATCTTATCCTTCACCAAAGTGCCTCCCAGGGCCAAAAAAAGAATAATTAACAAGCATCCGAGTGCTGAAAGATATTTTTCTGGGCTATCTCGTTCCGTGTGCCTTTAACTGGGGGTCGTGTGCTTTCTAAACGCTAAAAATGGACCGAGGGAGGAAGTTTTGACAGTTAATGTCGAAACAGGGCCCTCAATTATGTAAAGTAGATTTTTCTGGGGAATTGCTGAGATTCATCTGCACGTAAGGGGCTGCATTTTATGAAAGTCTGTATATATTAGGGCATAATAGTGTGTGGTCCTTCTGGATAATTCTCTTCAGAGTCTATGATTATCACTGAAAAATTAAAGGTTTCTGGTTTCCTTGGCAGCTAGGGGGGGGGGGCAGTGTAATCTCTCTACATCGCCTGTTATTAACACTGAGTTTTTCGTTGTACCAGGATTCAAAAACACCTGCTGGAATAAATTCTGTGGCTTCATTTCCAAGTACATTATGACGTGATTTCGAAAAGCAAATTATCTTTTGTCCTGATGTCCATGAAGCAGCCTGATCGTGATGCACAAAATGGTCTTTATTAATAGCTTTTTATTCCATTTTCCCGGAGAAGTAATTTTAGTTTAAATTGAGACTAACCTTAGAGAGAAATCTGCTTTCCGAGAGCGACATTCACAGCAAGGCAGAGTATCTGCAGGATGAGTTTGCAGGCTTTTGGCAGTGGGCACCTCCATGTGCCACCTCTCCTTTTGTTAATGGCGGATTTCCTAGTTGTGCGTCTTGCAGCCCGGCTCAAGGTTCAAGCCTGCAAAGCACCAGGATTTCTTTGCAACGTTCGTTTTGATGTATCAGCAAACTATTCCCCCGCGCGGCATTTAGAGGCCATGCAGTGAGCAAAAAAAATCAACATATGAAAATAAATCAGCAAGAAGCAACAGACATTTACCAACCTTTTCAAGTTTCTGTTGAAGACGAGCGTTTTGAGCTCCGCTGACTTTTAGGATGGCATTTTAAAAAGGTTTGCCCACAATTCTATGCCTCAGGACAGAAAAGGCTGTATACTTCTGCTAGGTGATCTGAGCTGTTATGCTTTCAGATATGCAAAAATTAAGCCCTATTCCGCCTGCAGCCCAGATATGTACCTTTATATATGTGTTTTCCAGTTTGCTTCTGTGATTTAGTGACCATTTTGCTCAAGCCCGATGAGTTATGTGAGATGTGATTTAGGCATCAAGCGTTTGTTCTCTTCACCACCTTTCTGAACTGAACCCAGGAAGTCATCTTCTGGTTCAGATGCATGACCAGCAGCGTGTCTGTGAGGGAAGACTGGAGCAGAGGTTTGTAGTTCAGGTACTGTGACTCATTATACTCAACTGGCTGGTTCGAACAAAATCTTGGTCTGGATTTTGACACTTTGGAGCTCTGGGGGTATAAAAGGTGTTTTAAGAAAGGATAATTGATGTAATTACTGTAAGGCTGTGTGTTAGAATCGGACCCTGAGCATCCTGGAGGGGGCTGGAAAGACAGTGGGGTCCAAGCAGCTGGCGTATTGTCATGGTGGGGCTGGGAGGCTATACCCAACCCTCACACCTGTGTTGGCCTCTCCCTTTATTCACTGGCTGACCTGGGGGACGGGCAGGGGGGGGGCACCGGCATTTCAGCCAGCTTTCTTACCCCGTGACACAGTCTCAGAAAGATGCCCCCCTTTTTTCACAATACCCAGCCGGAGCATAATCACGGTCCCCAAGCAGCACACCCAATCACGGCCACATTCACTTCCAGCAATAACTCTCCCTTTTCGGTCCTATATATTGATCGCCTCCCCCTCATCGATTTCTCGCACAGACCGTGCGTGTGACGGCTTGCTCGCTCTCCCACCCCAGCCTGCTCCACGCCTCACGGCGAATGCCGCCGTTGTCCGCTTAACAGACCTCCGTCTGTGTGTCTGCTCCGGCCCTGCAGGGGGCGTGCTTCTGCTTCCGGCCGCTTGGACCCGTTGACATCGTCTCCCAGGGATTACGATGTTTCGTTTGGCTTCTTTTCTGTTTTACTTGATTTCACCGCCTTAGAGAGGTGAACCGTAAAGGTTATCACAGCTGGGCGATGCAATTAATGACCGTAATCGTACCATTAATCCTGGCAGCAAAGGCTGTTTCAGGTATACACCCCCCAAACCCCCCCCCCCCCCCGCAGCTGCCTCAATCTGCCTCTCTCCCTTGCAGAAAAGCTAAAGCACGCCGCTTCCAGCCCCGACTGTCGGTGTTTAATGAATATTTCATGACAGTAATGGTGCCCATTGCAGCGAGATGCCGATTCAGATGAGCAGTGGCATGAGCCCCGCTTATTCTTTGGCTAACAGGTCGCTTAATTAACCGCAAACAAAGCTGAAGGCATCTGCTTTGCTCACAGAAGGTAAATGAGGTCTGACCCCGCAGATGCTTTAGCCCAGCAGGTGGCGCCGTGGTTAGAGATGCGGGCCAAATCCCTGAAGCAGGGCCGGCACTATGCCGCGTGGTAAACATCGCTCGCTCGGACTTTCCCAGCTGACGCGTGCGACTGGTGGTGGATGTGCACGCCGGGCCGATGGCCAGCCTGCCAGAACCTGGATCGCCCCATTACTGTGATGCCGGTGCTGCCGTGTCATTCCCCCGAGTCTAATGCCTTCCTCATTTTCTAATTTTCCAATACTTTCCGGAATAATTTCTCATCAGCGCCAATGAAACTTGTGATTTGGTGGCTGAAACGTTACAGCTGCGTTCGATTAAACGGCCGCCTTTGTGCTAGAATCTATCTTTAGCCTGGATGAGGTTCTGTTTGTGCGTGCCAGAATCAGTCAAACAGCATCCGGAATTTTCCTTTTAATTAATTTTGTTTTTGCGTTTTTGTTTTTTTTTCTCCATGCAAACCCTCGCACTTCCAGAAATCTCCTCTTAGGTCGCATCTCAGACCTGTAATTTATGTAATGCTAGTATATTATTCATGCGTTGTTTTTCGACTGTGTCATTATGTTATTTGCTCAGAAGTCACTAGAATGAATTAAATATGAAAGGCGTTTGTCAGATGCTGGGTCTTTCCTTTGTGAGTTTTAATGGGGAGTGACTGAAATCACTTCATCTCTCATCTCCTCAGCGGGTGTAAATGTGCTTGGAACTGTTTTCATAGCACGTATGCCGGTCCTCTTGTTTAATTCCGATAGTTCCCGTGGGCTCGTCTTCCTGCTGGCTCTGTGCAGGCCCGTGTTTCTCTGCGCTGGGCCCGGAATACATTGGCCAGTCTGAGTAGATTTCCCTTGGTACAGCAAACGGGTCAGGGGCCTTTTCTTTGGCTGTTGTTTAACCGCGGAAATAAGCGATTCAGCCAGGCTGGTACGTTTACCGTGAAGAATCCTCCGCATGCTGAATCGTAATCCTTCTGTTCGTACTCGTGTTGTGTTTCTGTGTAATGATTGTACCTTTTTGTCTCCTACAATCACCACTCCACGTTTTCGCCAGGGCTGAGTGCCAGCGCGGTTTGGCCTGTGTTCGTCATCGTGTCCCCACGTGTTACAGCCTGGGTTCCTCGACTCCATAAGCGATGTGATGGTGTGTCTGTGAACGGATGTAGATGCACTGTGCCCTGCACTGATGCTTAAAAGTGCTTCTTAAGTTATGTATTGGAGGTGGATGCCGGCACTCTTAGCTAGACAGCTAAATTTTGACCAAAAAAAATCGACAGTAGTTTATATTACATCTGTGTTTTACGAAAGAGTCTCCAACAGCGCGATTGTTTACCTGCATGATTCCTCTGTGGGAAATCTGTTTAGGTGTAAGGGCATCGTTGCCAGGGAAACCTGAGATCACACATCCTCTGACAGTTTTGAGCGTGCTGTGATGTGAGGAGCGGGTTTCACGGGCTGGGGGAGGGCAGCGATGCAGGTCTGAACCTGAACACTGGAGTGTTCCTGCATCCCCAACCTTCAAAGCACAGCCGCGAACGTGGGGATGCTTCGTATGAGCGGACCTGCCCTTCACCTGAGCTTTCTGGGGACGCAGTTGAGGAACAGGGACTCCGCCTCCACCCCTTCCTCTGGCCTGTTAAATTAGTTCCTGCACACTAGCAGCACTCTCGGGGACATGTGGCAGCACGTGATCTCAAAGTCGGGGGCTCAATCGCCATGAAGGGCTCTGTTTTGGCTCCCCTAGGGAATATACTGGAAATTAAATATACCTGGAGCTATTTAAGTTTAGGTAATTTAATAAGGCAGGCAATTGGGGGGGGGGGTGTTCCCCTTCCTGGGCTGGCCTTTGGGATGATGGGGGTGTATTTGTGCAGGAGAGGGCCGTCCTCCTTATGTAACGGAGAGGCAGTGATTTAATGCAGTGGCCCTCGGCCATAGATGCTCACCGTTAGTGGCGGGCAGGATGAGGCCCAGGGTGGTGGTGAGGTTGCTATTCATGACCGACCTCCGGTCACGCTCCGGCCTGGCGCCTTAAACCGAGCGACGTCTTGGATCACGGCCCCCAGCCGAAAAAACACAGCCACATCAGTGGCTCCAACAACAAAAATGGCTCCTTTCACAGAAGAACCTGCGGTGATCTTTGCCACGAATGCTTTTTATTTTCGGGGAGGGTCCCGAAAGCTTTATTCACTGTTTGTACAAGAACGGCTACATTGGAATCTTGGTCTCCTGTAAGATGTACACATATGCACAGACGTGAGAGTGAAGCTTGAGGTCTGCACACTGAGACTGGAGTCAGCCTTGGAGCATTTCAGGGGGGTTAAGCTCTTACTCCTGGATCCAAAGGAGATGTGACTATTCTGCCAAGCATAGGATTCAAACCAACGACCTTCTGATCACAGGCATAGAGGCACGGGGTTAGGCGGGGCCATGGGGTGGGGCTGACCTCAACAGCTAAATCTGAGGAGACGTCATCTTCCCTTCTGTTTATGGCAACGTTAAGAATGATGAGCTCAGAAAATTGCAATTTGATACCACATGAAGAAGGGTTGAATCTTTCCGCATCGAAAACGCCAATTGACTTTCGTGTGAATGCCTGTGGCGTGAAAAATGGGAGAGGGGGGCAGCGAAAATTGCGGAGGGCGCTAAATGGAGAAAGCAGCCTGTCCTTGTTTTTCCCGGCTTGTAGTGGAAGTGGAGAGCGCTGGTAGCACACGGCATTCTGCAGGTGATGCTCCATGTTTGAGAGCAGGTAACGGCTCAGATCGGAGTTTGAATGAATTAGCATTTAAATATTGTGGCCAGAAAAACATTAGGATTTTGTATTTAGCCAAATCTCAGTACAGTTGTGTGTATGTACTTACGTGGGGTGTGTGTC
>JAODJX010000027.1:21638226-21662832 GCA_026776945.1 Isichthys henryi | reverse complement strand
CGTGTCTTGTGCAAAGCAGTAACCCACAGGAAACGTATGCGGCACAAAGCGAAGACGACCCCCCCTCCCCCACCCCCCAACCCTACACTGTAATGTATAACAGCTCGCCTCCCCAAATCTGACACCTCTTGGATTACATGCTGTGGCATGTTGTGATGCTGTTATTTGGGACGTTGTTGTGAAAGATACTGAAATGTCATTTGGGATTAGGCAATCGGCGGCTCTTCAGAAGCACTTAATCACTGCCCGGGCACCGTGCTGCCATTCTGCTCTCCCTATCTCTCCTGTCCCAAGGTTAAATGCCTGTTTAATTGGCTTCCTGTGTTGTTGGTGTCTTCTCTAAACACTCAGCCGATCCGGCTCTGTCCCGGCACCTGAGCAGCACGGGTACCAATCTGATGGCTATGTGATCTCCGCAAGGGTTTGGGGTACAGCTGAGCGCTGGAAGAGGAGATCGTTTCCCACCAACAGAAGGCTCTCGGTCCTGAGGCTGCCAGAGAGCTAGTGAGGATCTGCTGTGGGGTTTTCTTGTTTTTTTTTTTTAAATTACTAATTTGTGGTGAAAGGTGTTGCGTTGGTGTGTGTTTCCATGGATAAAAGCACCCTGAGGACACAGAAATATCAATATAATGAGCTGGAGACCCTACTCTACCACCATTCCATTGTGTCTCTCTTGATGGTGGGAGGAGCATGTGACCCCCATTGCTGCCTTGCCATTGGTCTAACAGATCCTCCGGCGCTTCTTTGTTCAACATAATGGAAACAGTTTTTTGTCATTGTTTTAATTTCATATTGTCTTGTACTCTCCATTACTCGTGTTCTATGCTACCATAAGGTCTACTTATTAATCTTCTGACTGAATTTCATTTGTAGTTGAATTTAGAGGAGTTTTGCATAAATACGATCCTTTTACAAGCTTTTAAAATTCATAACCATTCAATATAGCCTTTATTTGTTTGGAAAACATTTCAGATCTTTTGTGACCATAATTCAAAAATGTTCAAAGTGCTGAAAATTTCATAATTTCAAGATTAAATCCAGTTTTTGCATGAAGTGAACTACATAAGTAGATATTAATTAATCAGAGTTGATAGAGGCTCGGCATGCAGTGAGCACTCTGAGCCTCTCTGGTGCAGTAATACATTTGGGAAGGATAGTGCTACACTTCAGCCTTAACTGGTGAACTGCTGTAGTGCGAAAGATGTATTTTTTTCTTTTTTTTTCCTTTTCATATTTTCACGGCATGACTTATTAAATTTCGCCACATGCTGGAAGAAAATGAAACTAAACAATTGTGGCGTGAGCAGGCTTTTCCTGAGAGCTGATATTGGCTTTAACTAAATGGCAGAAACCTATTGATGGAGAGGAGGGATGTACCTCCCCACGCACCCCCCATAAATGAAAAAACAACAATAGGCTAAAATGCATTAAAATGCATCTGGTAATTTTAATTGCCAAAGCATTCTTTTGAAATGCAGTGATTTGTGGCAGAATTAACATCTGGCCTTTGAACCCATTTAATTTTTATTTATTCCTCAAATGGAACCCTAATGCATCTGTGACCCTCCCTGTCCAGCTTTTCTCTTAGATTGTTCTGGAACTGGCCGAGACTAAATTAATTCCTTTCTTGGACACGAAATGTTTTTGAACGCATGCTTTTGTATGCTGCTGATTTGTTACTTCTCTTTATGCAGCGATTAACTGTGTTTAACTGTGTGCTTGCCGCAGTGGTTCGGATTTCGGTCTGGCGCCGGCAAAGGGGCGACTTTGGCTCCTGTTCGCAGCTCTGAGTGTGAATCTGATCTCCCGTCCAGGCAGCTGACACCTATGCTTCTTGAAACAGGCTCCAAATTCACCTTTAATGGATAAACAGTTATGCAAGGTGCATATTTTCACCTTTTTTTTTTTTGCACGATTATGCTATTCTGTCAAAATAATACAATAAAGGTTCTCAAATTGTAGGCGCTTGTTCCCCCTCTTTTGTGTTCATGCAGTAGAGAACATCAAGCTGGACATTACTGGCTGCAGCTGAACAGGTGTCGTCGTAAACATGCAGTGCCTAGTGATTTACAGAGGGAGTCAGGCTTCTGTCCAGCAGTTGAGTGTTCAGTGACAGCGATTAGCAGCTCCACACTAGCGTGGCCGAGGCTGCATGGACAGGTGCTGCCTTAGTTTGGGAATGATAGATCGCATTGTGCTGTAATTGTAATTGGTCACCAATTGGCTTTAAAGGGGTAGGATATGCTGAATTATATCAGGATTTGAGCAGGAATCCATCCCTCCGATCCTGGAGGCTGCTGCAATTCTCTGAAATAAACTTTATCCTGAGTTAGCAAACCTGCCAGACTGCAGCGGAGAGTACAATTCAGGGGAAGAGAGAAGGAAATTGGCAAACACTTTGATGAGATAAAATCTACAAGTTGAGCAGCACCGCATGTCCACAGATTGAGATAAATCAATTATGCTAATTAATTTGCTGATCAGAAGCTAATTACAGGACAATAATGCGATGTGTGAGAAGGGGGGTGGCTCCTGTAATTGGACACTTGCTGACAGATGCCTTGGTTTTGAGCAGAGCAGGCTTCCAGCCTTCACGCTGTCTCTCCTGAGCTACAGAGACGAAGATCATGTTTCATTAAGCACCACCTTTGTCCCCAGTCAAGACTCTGGTACTCATGTGTGTTGGTCCCGGTCTAACATCGTGTTGCCCAACCTTAGTAAGTCAAAGGGCTGCTATGAATGAATTTCTGGAAACCCCATCACCTTTCACAACTCTTTTATGGGCTCACACTGCCAGTTGGGTGAACTCGATCAACAGCCAATGATGGACACACTGTGCCCCTACTGTTAAGGGTACCTTTAGAGATTGATTACTAGAATTTCAGAGGGAGTGTAAGGAACTTAGACCTTACGAGACCTAGACTCTTCAAAATGAAGCAAGAGTTACTTCCACTTTCATCATATCTGTCGAGCCATTTCCTCAGTCTTAAAGACACACTGATGCCTGGAAAATGCCAGGGCTGTCTGTAACTGTGTTATGACAGGTTTGGCGCCGTAGATAGTCTGTCTTTTTGCACCTATCTTCACAACCATTTACTTATCGGAGCTCTGGATTCTCTGAAGTTGGTGCCATGTTGTTGGGAGTGAGAACAGCTAAGGAGACAGTGAGCCATTGCCAGGCCTACATTGCTGTAGGGCACTTGGATGTGCCCCCCCCCACTCATTCATTTATTCTGTCACTCAGTAGGGGGGAGCAGTGGGAGGAAGGAGAAAAAGATGTTTTACTGGCCACCACTGCATTTTCTCCAATTTTGATTTTTCGAGTCGTTGGCTACCGGGGTAAGTGGGAACTGTATGGGCGTTGCTCAGTTTGGGGAGGGCCTTGCTTTGCTGCTCATGGTAGTGAAGGCTGTGCCACCTTGTTAACGCTTCATCTTAAGCTCCTGCGCAAACACCATGCAACAGGTACCAGACCAAAAACAGACAGGAACATCTAGGCCTTGATTCGAGTGAATCGCTGAGTCATTGTTCTTGTCTAAACTTAAGGATGCTGTTTGTGAGGGAAAGATGCAGGAGCTGTATAAAATCCATTTGCTGGAGTTAAGGACATTCGTCATTGAGCAGCGCTGTGATCGAGGCCAGGGAAGGGCGCGTGCCGCAGGAAAAGCTGTTGTACAGATGAGATATTAAACACCATGTTTTGGATGTTATGAGTCGAACCCGTAGCTGTGCACTTGCATGATTTAGGCCTTTGCTAAAATCTAAGAAGGAAGGGTTATTAAAAGATCCTTTGGCTTCAGTTTCCATACTTAACAAATGTAGAGTACGGTAAATGTTCGTTTCTGACCTCCATCGGCATTTGCTGGTTGTTAGCGGTTTCGGCTGCAAAGTGCTCCGTTGGGACAAATCGCATTTTTCTTGACGCCTTGCCTTTGTTTCTCCATATTTCACGCGGAAATATCCTGCCATCTGCGGTCGATATTAAATATGGAACCCCCCCGCCCCACCACCTTTTGTTCTTTAACGGGGGACTGGTTACTCTGTACTGGTTGTACCAAAGCTTGTAAAGGAATGCAATAATGGGCAGCAAGTGAAGGGCTATGTCCCACGACTCGAGTTGCCTCCAGTTAGCCGGTGCTACGAGAATTAGCATGCATGCCCCTGCTCTCTGCTGCCACCTGCTGTTTGGGCATCACTGAAGGTGCCATCTCTAGCTGTATGTATTTATCATTCTAAAACCCTTCTCTGCTTCCTTGAGTCCTGGAAAAATGCATACATGAATAAAGAGATGAGTAAGTGGTACCGGGAAAAGAAGGCTGGTAGACATTCATCAGGTTTCAAAATGCGGGGGCAGGGCTACAGTGACACTAGAGACATTGGGAGTACATGTGCTCCCCCCCCCCCCCCCACTACCACACCCTACAGCTGTGCAGATCTGCAGCATTGGTTTTGATTAGACGCCACCATATGCACGTTGTGGCAGAAATCGATGGAATTTTCTTTATTGAATCGGCAGTATGACCCTGGAGTGCATGACGTGGCATACGAGGTGCCCGTTCACATTCCACATTTCTTCGCTCAATAAACCTGGCACGTGTCAGCAAAACCGGAATCTTCATGCCACACTGCTCGTTTTACACTAAGGGAATATAGATGCCGTGATGAATATATATACAGCGCAGTCATGACCAGCTTACCGGAGATCTGAGGATTCAGTGTGTAGAGGTTTCCAGTGTGTACCAGTGACATCTTTTGGGCTTTTCTCAACGACTCAAGTAACATTGATTTCCTCTACATTGTGTTAAAGGCTCATAGTGACCCGATGGTCTGAAACTGTAGCCGAGATGCTCCCTGGGGATGTGAGCATTTTGTGGAGAAAAGTGTCTGTTTTTGAAGTTAGCTAGGCCTACGCTTGCTGTCCCCTGGGTCCTTTCGCAGGTGGCCTGAGTTTGGGGGGGAGGGGGAACTGGGTTTGTGCCTGGCTGACACCCACACACATTTGCTCGGGGCCCCATGAGGTACACAGTTGTGCAGGTAACATCTCGATACCAATCAGGTTCCACGACGTCGGTTATGTTGCCTGTCTTGTTCTGACTTCCCGCTAAACGTCCCGCCTGGGTCGGTCTCTGTGGCATGTTTAGCTCGCGGTGTCTCCTTCCCAACTCTCGCTCAATCTGTCCAGTCACATCACTGTTAAGAGCTCTTACAAACAAGGCCTTTATTTTATAACTTACCTTTTTGTGGTTTTTATTTAGTACTCTGAGGTGCATCTTAAAGGCAGGGAAAACCAAATGCTTGGTGAGTAGCTAGATAACAGAACGGAAAATTTATGGGAGAATCTTGGCTTAAATTCTCCATACGTATCCTGCAGTCCGGAATGTCAGAACCATTCGCTGTTTAAGTAGAATTTAGTTGGCCGCTTTTATGTAATAGTACAAAAGCTACATAATAACATTAAGGGTGGCTCTTGTCAGTGTCATATTTACTCATGTAAACTCATGTTTTTTCTGTAACGTTTGTTGTCTCCATCAGAGGAGGTCTGCGCCAAGACCAAGGGTAGATGGAAATTAGACCACCCCTTGCCCTGAGCCATCAGACCTCCGGTCAGCCTTGTTTTCCCCTGTTCAGTATCGGCTAACACATCATATTCCGCTCTCTCTATACCCCCTGACGGCGAACCACGTGAAGCCAGCTCCCACCGTCATTCCCGGCTCTGGGTCCGTCTTGTCGCTGTGGCTCATGGTCGAGATCAAAAAAACGTGCTGCCAGGGATCTCAGATTCCGGAAGTTTCCTCGTCACACGGCTCCTCCGCCGGCACTGTCTCAACAGGCCATTTTAAAATCATCTAGAGGAATCAGCACCTGTCAGGCATCTCAATTTGCCCATGCTGAGAACATTACACTGTTATTACAGAGTAACATATGCTCTTTCCCAGAGTAATACTTCTGAGTATTTATCTTGTACCGAGGCCTTACCGTGCCAAACTGCCTGAACGTCTCCCCAAGTGCTTCTGCCGGGGTGTTTATTTAAACATAAATGCATTTCAAACGGGTGACTGGAAAGCAGACTCATTCTGTGGAAATGATTTTTATTTTTTTTAAGAGAGTTTACATCTGAATACATTTCTGTTTGAATTTCACTGCTGGGCCCCTGTTGTTTGTGTGATCTGAAAACAAGACAATGTGACTGTCACCTAAGAGTTAACAATATATGTAAATAAGGAAAATGCATCAAATGGTAAAAGTCAGTTACCCATTGCCCGTCAAATGTGAACCCGAGAGGAGTCATTGCAAAGAGTCGATCTGTAGTTCTCTTCTTATTGGTGAGATTTTCGGTATGGCGATTTTTATTTAATTTTTTAAAATAATTTATTTATTTTGTATCCACCAGGCTTGCGGTTTGCATCGTGCTTTAGCTTTCGCGTCCGAGGCGGCTGGTCCTCAGAGCTACAGGATGCACTGCCTCCACTGTTTCTGAGATTATCAAATGAGTAACTGGGATATTGTAAAGTTATATGCTATGGTTATATCTTTAGTTATAGCTGAAGGTGTTTAATGCGGGGGGGGGACCATGCCATAGCTGTCAAATGCAACTTGGTTAGTTAATTCCAAACCTAGCAAACAGGAAGGATTTGCTAAATGAGCCAAAATTAAAATAATGGAATTTGGTCTGTGAGGATGGCAGTGCACAGAGTCGGTGGTGTGGCCCTTTAATGATGCCACCGAAATGATGCCGTTCTGGTCTGCGTGAAAAATACTGGCCAATATCGCTAAGCTTAATGTATTTCCCCAAGTGGGCCAATTAAAAAGCATCTCTTGGTTCTGGAGTCATTTAAATTATTTTGTATATTCTTCCTGTGTTTCCTGGTGGGACATATATAATATGTGTGTGTGTGTGTATATATATTTTAAGAAGTGTCTGTCTGGAAGCATGGCAAATGTTCTTTCCAATTCTGAATATCACTTTCTCCTCCTTCCCTCTATTTTTCTGCAGTTGTCAGGGACTTGCAGCTACCTTTGAGGCAAAAGGAAGGGGTGATTCGGAGGGATTTTCCGACAGAGCCTACAGTGGGATTCTGTGTGGGATTTTATGTTATTTCCCATAACTCCTAAATTGTGTGTGATGAAACCTGCATAGCCTTTGTCTGGACCATAGATAAACACCGCACCTTTTATTGAATCTGCTGTTCTGTGTTGCTCCCCGAATCGTGCTTCTTAAACATCCTCTTTATAGGAATGTACATCCCCTCTGAAGGATTCCTGATAGGCTGTAGCCATGTACAGTAACTAAATACATCTTCCTGAAATCAGTCCTGTTTGTGTTAAGGGATTTGTACAAGTGGGCGATACCAAATTTGGGGATGCTTCCTGTATTCTGGTGGTTAATGAACTGTTGCGCACAGACTGAGGCATCACTTTACATAGCAGGACTTCAATGAAGCCCCGGAACCTGTATCACTTAGTAGAATGCCAACAAGACCCTGGAATCTGTATCACTCATACGGAATGGCAAACCTACTAATGACTTCGGCACAGAAATGCTGACTGCTGTCCAGGGTTTTGTCCCTGCTATAAAAACGGGGTTGTAACAATTTAAGTACCAAAAAATGCTCCCTGCCCAGAAGAGGCAGGAAAACGCCCACACACTTTGACCCGCGCGTTGGCCTGCTGTTTAATTTTTTGTGGGCAGACAGTCCCGCCAGCGGTTTGTTTGACAAGCTGATGGAGCGGTGGTACCTGGAGCAGCCGCTTGCCATATGTGCGTGCAGACCGGGGCCGGCACCTGCTATCTGTGTTTACTGACGTTTATCGCTTAAGCATACATCAGCAGATGTGAAAATGGGCATTTTTGTGAGGGAAGCCTAGAGTGTCTGGCAGGAAGATGAACTTGAAGCTGCCTCAGTATCTTCTCAGAAGGCAGAATGGCCCCTCATTAGGCACGCAGGGCGGGTACTGCCTGGGGTGATTCTAGGATTTTTAAGGTGGGGGGGGCAATGAATTGATGAATGACAGAGGAGGTAATCTGGGGGCCAATCAGCCTTGCTCCAGCATAGTGCTGTTCCCGACCAATTGAGGGAGCTGTATGCAGCCATTTATTGGGCGCGGGTGTGGGCAGTGTTGTGACAGACTGCGGTCCTGCAATCGACTGTGATCATTCAGGGTTCGCAGTGTCCCAGCTGGACCCCCGCCCCGTCATCTGTATGGTGGACAGCATGCTAATTTTGACCTAGTTATAGCAAACGCAACCTGTGAACCATGTTTCCACCATGTTTGTGTATCTGGTTTTATGTGAAAATAGCGAAAGTGGCCCTTTAAGGACTGTAAGATGGCAACGCCTTGTGTCATCCTGCCGCGAGCTACAAACTGAGTGAGGAGGCATTTCGGTATCTTTTTGCAGCTTCACCCGGGATCGATCTCGGGGGGCCCCCCCAGACCCGCACGCAGCCACCTTTGCTCCATGTTGACCTTGCCAGCTTGACATTTGCCTCGCCTGCCCCATTCCGTCTCTTCCTCCGCCTTTTAGATCCACAGATGTGTTGCAAATTAAGTTGTTTTTTTTTTTTCTCCTCCTGAGTGTTTATGGATTTTTCAGAATATTTTGTGTCCATTTTGTGTTTTATCCGACGCCCCCCTGTGACCAACGCCCCATACGTGGGAGTGAGAGAGGCATGGTACTGGTCAAGCTTTTGTTGAGAGACCGCAGCGGCCGACCTTTCCGTTATGGGGCAGACCGGCCGTGGAGCACGGCGGATTTTTCTGCCTTGTTTTTTCGGCGAGAACGACACCGGTGGCGTTACGTCATCGGCCTTCCTCTGCAGCCCCCCCACTCGCAGACGGACTGCACTTTTTCTCCTCTAAGGCCGTGAACCCTTTCCTCGTCCTCCCCCTCCCCTCCCTTGCGTTTTTGGCTGTTCTCTGAAGGCCCCCAGCTCTCTAACCTCTTCCAGATCGATAACGGTTCCTGGCACCCCCAGGAGGCCAAACTGGCTGCTTTTACCCCCTACCCAACCCCTCACATACACCCACGACTCTTTTGCTTGGCAAAGTCTTGCACAGTAACCTCCTTTAATTCAAAGTCATGCCCTTTTTTCATACTTTAAAAATTTTATTCGTGGTCTTAACTTCACCGGCTCTCTCGACAGAAAGTATTTATTTCCACGCACTCGGAGCCCGTTCCGGCATCTTAAGTAAACGTGCGGCAGGCTTCTTCAGGCTCTCCCGGCGAAAAGCCATGAACCACCGAAATCTCACCCTCCCACGCCTCCTCCATCTGAATCCTCCCGCCCTCTCTCTCCCGTCCTGCTCAACACCCCTCCCTGCAAGCAAGCGGATCTTAATTTACACCCCATATTTAAATGGAGGGGGGGGGCTGTGCTTCCTCACCATGGCCAGCAGCCGCGATGGATTTTTTTTTTTAAAACCTGTTTTGTTTCCTGACTCTGAACTTCTGACTGGGCTTTTTTTTAAAGTTCCCTGAATGTGAAGCAAGGATCTGCACTCATCCTTCAGGCAATGGAGTGCTGCCGTTCTTCCCAAGTGGTACCAGACAAACCTCCCACGGGGACAATCCACCCATTTCGGCATGAGCCCACCCCCCATAAGCAAAATCCAAGTACCTGGCACCTCAGTAGGCAGGCTTCTTTAGACTCTTGAAGATGACTGATACTGGGAGAAGGGGCACTGGAATCACGTCTAACAGGGGGCACTTGGATTCAGAGGACAACCCCCTCGAATGGCGTGCATGACACAGTGCATAGTGTGAGCCAGAGGCTGCTGAAATGATGATGATCCTTATTCGGGGGTCGGAGGTCGGCCCAGGCTGCCCTGACGAGGGGGCAACTGACCACCCCTGCCCACTGACTCTCATAACCCTTTCTAAACTGGTGCCTCTGTGTGGGGGAGGGGCAGCTGTGGAGTTTATGGTAATTACCAGCTGTGTGCCAAGGCGCCTGTCGACGGACATGAATTTTTAGAATTGGGGGAGGGAGTGGGGTTTCCAGAGAGTGCTGGGGGTGGAGGGGGGGTTGGTGTAGTGTGGTACCCCCACCCACTGACTCGAGTGAGCTGCACCCCTGCATGGGGGGTCCATGATAGTCCATTATCCGTTTAATAGTCATTTCAATTATCCCGGTGGTCTTATCGCTGCAATAACACCCCAGACCCCGTTGTCATAACAGGAGTCATATCAGGCTGGGGTGACAGAGGGACGCAGATACCCAGGCCTCCCCTTGAATACGTATCATTGTAAGTAAATTTAGAAGGGGGGGCCAGAATATCTAGCTACGCCCCTGCTTGAAGGAGTTCATTATGTACGTCGGTAATGCATATTTGTGCGTGTGTAAGGAGGCTTGGGCACGTGGGGTGTGTGTGTGTGTGTGTGTGTGTGTGTGTGTGTGTGTGCGTGCGCGTCTGTTCACCACGTTTTCTCCATTTATCACATTTCTTTGAAGATGTTATTTTCACAGCGGTGAAAGGCTGAAATTAGAGCCTCATCACCATGTTTCCAGATGAAACACTCAGTCTTTGATAATTACTATATTTACACACGTTTAGTTCCTGCTCTTGTCAGCCTGCAGTGCAAACACCACTCCTTACCGAGAATCGGTGTAACTCACTTAACGCGAGATTTCCGACAGGCTTGGCTTTGCCCTCGCAGAGTAGGACTGTGTTGCGTGGCTTTGGTTCGTGATTAGCATAGAACTCTTCTGATCGGTGGCTTTCAAAGACTTCGGATTATGTCTGTGCTTTTTTTTCCCCTGTATCCACTGTCCTTGCTCATTTGCAAAAAATGAAAACTAATCATAAAATTTACTAAAAGGAAATCGCTGTATGATTAGAGCATCTTTCTCAATGCTTGATACCTCTTTGGCTCCAGACGCGGTGACAGTTAGGTGACGTCGCCACCCCCTCCCCCCACGTCTTTCTTGAACGTCTCAGAAATTTTATGTCAGTTCTAAAGGAGAGAAGGACAAAAATGTACAAGGTTGACGAGGCGGAGAATAATTCAAGGCCAACTCTCTTAGAGAACTTCCAAGAGAAACGTCTGCTATCACCACATTGATGCTGAAAAGCCCTCTGAGATTAATCCCTAATGGTGTGGAGCAGAATGGGGCTGTTTCAAGTACTTTAATTTTTATCAGTGAGGGGAAAAACAACTAGTGTTGAACCTTGAGACTTGAAAAGAGAAATTGAATGAAAGAAGTGGCTATTCCCAGTATGCAGGGATAAATTTTGACTGGATGGCATGATGATGGAGCAGGTTCTTACTGCTACTGTAGCTGACAGTCTGTAAGATTAACTGGATATATGAAAAAAATTTTGAAATATATATTGAAATGAAGAGTTTACTTAGATGATACTGTAGCCACAAGCAAGCTAATTTGGCCGTATTACTTCAGGAAACGTTGTGCTGTCTCACTCATCAAGGTGGAAAAGCTGTGTAAACCACTTTACTCAAGGGTACATAAGTTTCTATACAGTGAGGACCACAAAGCTGCATTGTTGGCACCATTTATCCCCTCCTTTGTTTACTGTTACTCCTACATACACAACAATGTAAAGTTCCATAAATGTTTCACTGGAAGTGAAGGTAAAAATCTTTTCCCCCTTTTATGGATCCAAGTGCTGAGGTGTTTCTTTGTGTGACAATATTGACCAAGCCAGCTCTGGTGAGTCAGTTTTTGAATCTCTACAGACTTCAACAATGAGTTTGGGTGTTTTGGGGTCAAGTCAAGCCCAGGCAAAGGTCAGTAGTTTTGGGTTGAGACGCCCAGGCAAAGGTCAGTAGTTTTGGGTTGAGACGCCCAGGCAAAGGTCAGTAGTTTGGGGTCTGAGACGCCCAGGCAAAGGTCAGTAGTTTGGGGGTCTGAGACGCCCAGGCAAAGGTCAGTAGTTTGGGGGTCTGAGACGCCCAGGCCAAGGTCAGTAGTTTGGGGGTCTGAGACGCCCAGGCCAAGGTCAGACATTCAGAATAAAAGAGACTAAGAGACGGAGTCCACAAGATCCTCATGGGGATGAAAGACCCGTGTGAGTGCGGCGAGGATTGGCACTGCTCAGTGCTCTGGCACCTCGCTCATCTCTGGAGAGGAGCCCTACTCTCATTTACGAATCTTAAATGTTCATTGCACACTCATATTGTGATATCTGTCTAGGTCCTGTTAAATAAAATTGCAGATCACACAGCTAATATGACAAGTTGATATCGATATCAAGGGGAGCTCATTCTTTGTCTCACTGTGAAGCACTGAAGAGTAAAAAGGGAAACCAAGTGAGGCTAGTCCTCTGACAGAAGGGATGCCAGTCTGGGGAGGGAAGATGTGCAGAAGTAGTGGAGAGGAAGTGTACGCTGGAGAGATGGCGAGGGAAGCCTCATCCGTCTCCGCGCTCCACAGCTGCCATGATCCTCCCTGCAGAGGGGAGTTCTCCATTGACAAGTAAGGAGGTTGTCAGGTTGATCACCTTGCCAGAAAACCTTTAGTGCATCATCGCTCAGCTTGTCGACGGAAGGAACCATGAGCTTCAAGAATAGGAGGGACCTCCCCTCTTCATTGCTTCACTGTCGAGCATCGGCCACCTGTTCCCAGCTATACCGACACCCCCCGGTAGATGACTGGGATAGTGGGACTAGTGCTGGTCCCTGGGGGGAGAAATGGGTGTGAATAGCACCATTTTTTACTTAAGAGGTTTCCCTGTGATTGGCCTGAGGTTTTGGAGTCCTGAGATTTTGGGAATCATAGAATGGTAAGTTCTTAACATTTAATGTAATTTTATGAAGTACTGTGGTGCCCACGCTAACCCATTTGTAACTCATCCTCAGCTTGCTTACATAATAGTTGCTTTTCAATTGATATGGATGACATATGAAGCATGTATGACCTTGTTACTGTTATTACATGGATGTCTACAAGATTAATTGAAAGGTGACTGATCCAAGTGATGGGTTCTCACCTCTGACGGGTTCGAGTCTCAACCCCGACCCTGGGTGTGGAGTTTGCATGTTGTCCCTGTGTCATTTGTTTTAGCTTGGGTTTCAGTTACCCTGGGGGTCATAGGGTTTCTTCTAGGTACTTTGGCTTTGCACTACGGTCCACAAACATGCTAAGGTGAATTTGAGTTGGCAGATCGTCTGTGGGTGTGAATGTGTGAGGGCTCTCTGATGGGTTGGCACCCTGGCTTGATCGTGTAGCTTCTGGGTATGGAAGTGGATGAGCAAACAGAGATGCTGGCGTGTTGTGACAGCGGCTGTTAGACTGCAGCCGCTTGACTTGGTTGAGTGTGGATATCGCACGTGGGGGCCACCTTCATACTCTGCGGGGTGGGGGGCTGTGCTCGCAGGAGGAGTCACCGACAGTCACTCATAGCAGGACTTGCAACAGTCACAGGGGGTGCTAAACCGACTCCCCAGCGGCATCAGAGCCCATGCTGGAGGGAAATGTTCTGCTGAGATGTTTAACGAGTTCTGCATTTGGCTCCAGAGAGTACTTTCCCCCTTAGATGGATTTGGACCTCGGCCTGAAGGGCTGTTTCGTCTGAAGGTCTGAAGGGCTGTTTCGTCTGAAGGGCTGTTTCGTCTTCATCTCAACCTAGAGCTGTCTTAAACTTTACCAGTAAACTTCACAATTCCCAAAGATAAATGCAGGCAGGATCGCTCTGTTCAGCTTTTTCAGTTTCTTAGTAATGAGTAAGGTTTGGAGAGCAAGTTCATCAGCATTCCTGGAACAATGAGTGTTAAGGGCCTTGCTCAAGGGCCCAATGGTAACATTGCTGTACTGACCGCAGGTTTTGAACTGATCTTCCGGTTTGCGTATATGAAGTCCAGCTGGTTTCTGCTGATTTTTGCTGTTGTGAAATCAGATTTGATCCCATAAGTCAGGAAAAAGTCCGCATTGAATGTCAGTGCATGTGCCCGCAGCATATTGTTCTACCTGGTTTTTGGACAAGGTGAGGTCTCCATTTGGTGTAGCATCCTAAAATATCATTTTAAATATATCTGCTGCTAGCTGTGTTTGTGTTTTATGGCAGCGATATTCAGAAACAGGGCAGCACTTCTGTGTCCTACGAAAGCTGTGACTCATCTGCGCATGAAGGACCATAATCGAGGGCTTCAGTTCCGCCCCTTCATGGGGCCTCGTGACCTTTCCTTCTCAGCTAGGCAACGAACACACTATCGGACTTTCTGTAGGGTTCAAACGCCCTCATCTTCAATGGGGCATTTGCGTAATTAATCATAGCTTCGAACAGCTTGTAGAGTGAGTGTGGATGATTAATTTACTTAATTTGGTGTGCTGCTACATCCCGTTCTGAAATGACGTGGGGCTCATTGACAGTCTCGAACCCAAGAACTATACTTAAGATGCATTGGGTTGGAATGATGACTTCCTTCCAGTTTTAAGCTTAATAAAAAAAATAATCAGCTAAATGTAAGGATTGTACTGGCCCTTATACTGTGTATTTTGCCTGGGCCCAGTGTGTGGCTCAGTGGGTTAGGATGCTGCATCTGTGGTCAAAAGTTTGTCAGGTCCAATCTCAGACTTAGCGGAGTGGCTTCACTGTTAGCCCCCTCAGCAAGGCCCTTAACCCCCCAGTTGCTTCAGGGACTGTCTGAACCCGCTTTCTCAGTTGTACATTGCTTTGGATAAAAACACTAAATAATATAAAATAGTTTTTCTATGCTCTTTTTTTCCCAGCACATTCTCTGACTTGTCCAATTGGTAGGTGTCCAATGGGTCTTAGCTAGACTGCTGCAGGAGCAGGGTGACTTTGAGTGGGCTGAGACGGCCATTTGTCACTGCTCATGCCCACACTGAACCAAAGACACTGCATCGTCCATGATCGGCCCTCACTGTCCCCCTCAAATACCCCCTCCACACGCCTTGCCATTCACTACAGGCAGCGCGTGTCATTGACCTTTCTCCTCATAGATGCTTTTAAACCCCAAGCATGAAATGCTGAATATATGCACAACACATACAAGTGTATTATATATAATTTATACAGTGTATAGTATGTGCTTTGGTTGGTGAGCCGCTTACACATCATCACCAAAGGAGAAGCGGCCCCAGGCTGGCTTGTAAGCTCAACACGTAGCCGCATGTCGAGGCTGGATCCGCTTCTTTGGAGACCTTATGTGGACCTTGTTATCGCAGCTGGAGATTCGGATTCAGCCGCCATCACCTCCACACCGAATTCACGGCGAGCGCCCAATCTGTGATGCTCTCTTCGTCTTTTTTGTGTGTGTGGTTTACGCTGTGGTTGAAAATCGACGGGAATTATTTTGAGAGATCCCCCCAATAAAAAGCAAAAATGAAAAACGTGCCTTGACTTCTCAACTCGCTGCGTTCCTGTCAGAGTTCAGAGACTGGCATTTGCCGTATAACCATATGAATATCAATGCTCAAGGTTTGTTTTTGTAATTAAAATAATCTGCGATAGTTTTGTTTTAAATGCAACTTAAAACAGTCTAGTTTAAAAATACTGACTGGGCCCTAGGAAACGTACTATTATTTAGTCAGATAAAAAGCTAACTTTGAAGTGATACTGTGGGACAGTTCCAATGGAATTCAAAATGAGCTTCATTCAAAGCTGCTCTTTTCTCGCTGGCCTCCATCTGTCCCACAAGCCCCTTCTTCTTCTGCTGTTTTCATACGTTTCAAATGGCCTCCTGGCCTCAGAAGCTGCAGGAGAGCTTTTGATGAACTGCGAGTTTCAAAGAGCCCTTGCCCTGTTCTGCTGGAAGCCGCCATCTTGTGGCGGAGTGGAGACCTTTGGCTCTGCATAGTGCCTTTTGACTCTGCGTGACCGTTCAGTGTGCTGACCTCTGACGGGTCCTCCCATCCTCTGCAGGACATCCTCTGACGGCAAGGCCGAATGTATAGATTCATACAATAGCGCCTTATGTTTGCATCCCCTGAGTTTCTTGAGTGTACAGGTTTTACGTCTGTTTTCTCTACCTGCATGAGCTTTTATGTTTGGCTCTAATGGGGGCCAAGTCCAGCCTCCTCAACCCCCTCGTATCAAGACTTCTAGAAGCTTAAAGATATTCGGCAGCGTGTGTGTATAGTTTTTTGATGTCTGTTTAGATGTAATTGCAGTGTGGGGTTCGATTTTAGCTTTATGCCGAGCCATGGAATTCTCACTCGACACCTGCAGTGTTGCCTCCCCTTGACAGTTCAGCGGCTGTGAAAGGTTAGCCTGAATTCACATACAGGACAGGAGCAGAGCCAGTGGGTGAAAGCTCGGCTTTGTGGACTTGGAGTCAGATGTTTCCGTTAGCCTGCTCTCCCAATCCTGGCGCTCGTGCGGAGCAGTTTCAGCCATGCCCGGCTGACGAGGACAGACCCGGGCCAGCTGTCGTATCTCATTGCGCTCAGGGTTTGTGTACATTAGCGTCCCCCACAGCTGCCCGACCGCAGACAATTTCTCCCTTTCCGCCCTTGACGTTACGATCCGTCGACGAGGAAAAGCACTCCTGTCGATAATTTATGGTTCGCGGGCCTGGCAGCTGTCAGCTAAATTACCCTGCCGATGAGATTCCTGATATTTACGTCAGTCGTGGAGAGGCGCTAACTGACACCCTGATCGGACTGGCTTCTCCAGGCCTTATGTTACAGGCAGTTATCACTGCTAGCATCGACACTAATGGCTATCGCTTTCAGCGCGGTAGCGTGACAGTACTCGTGATAATTGTTTATAAAAATCTACCACTGGTGTGTTTCCGTGGTGTGTTATTTACAGTGATCCGGTGGCCAGGATGATGGACGGTGGCTAAGGACCAGTTCAAAGTGACTGGGAGCTCCTTAAATGTCCCTGAAATTGGGTGCGTATTACTTCTCCAGGGGATTTTGTGGTAGGTGGGGTTTGGAAGGCAAATTGCATGGGCTGAGGCCTCTGAGCCACTTTGCAGTGTTTCCTGCATACAGGGACTGATCCCCCCCCTGCGTCTGGTGACAGAGCCCTGATGACTAGCTTGGCGGAGATGGAGAAGAGATGGGCATCCATCAGGACCTTTAGAGGACAGAGAGGGTAGAGGATGGAGAAGGAGAGAAGATGGGCTTCCATCAGGACCTTTAGAGGACAGAGAGGGTAGAGGATGGAGAAGGAGAGAAGATGGGCTTCCATCAGGACCTTTAGAGGACAGAGAGGGTAGAGGATGGAAGAGTCTGAGTGGTGTTTCCAGTGGTTACCATACTTCAGTGGCGCCGTCACAGGCCAGTCCCACATTTCATGTCACGCCGTGTCCTTGGCTTCAGCTGTCCTTGCATGCGGAGCCTTTTATTGAAATCTTGAGAATGGCCATCGCCTACCCAGCAAAGGGGAGAGTTTTAATGCACTTTTCATCCCTAATAGCATAAAAGCCTGGTCCTCAGACTTGCAGTTGCCAGTATGAAGGTGTTATACAATTGCGTTGCGTTTGGTGAGCTTAGGACCTAATGAGGCTTTGTATAGGATTCCATTGAAATCCTACAGCCATTTTGTACATTTGGAGTGTATATATAATGAGGTCTATTGATCAAGCAGAAATGGTATTGGGGGGGGGGGGGTAATTGGATAGATGATTGACTTCACAATGCGGTGTCAGATGCCAGTTTCCTGGTTCTCCTTGACTTACGCCAGTCAGATTCTAACCTTGCTGATTTCCAGTCCTTCATGCCACTTGTCACTAACCACAAATTCCTGCCTTTACCAGCACTTAGTCTTGTCCCATGTTTAAATTGCATTCACCCCACCCCCCCCGCCAGCAGGTTATGCCTCGTGCAGAAAATGCACGGCTGGTTTCGACGCCACCCCATAGCGCCCAGGCTTACGAAATAGCCCTAGCAGCACTTATTCATCTATTATCATTATTTTAATGCCACACTCTAATCCTCATTAATTTTCTTCGTTTATGAAGCAGGTTATAAAAAATTCCTTGGCTGCCACGCCCCCTGCTGCTCAGTTTTTAATTTACAGCCACAGCAGAGTCTCCAGATCATTGTTCTGGCTGATTTCTGTTCTTTGCCTCCATCGAGCTGTTAACCCTCCGCCTCTCGTCTCGCTGTGACACCGTTAAACCGCCGCTCTCCTGCCTGATGCGAAGCCGTTTGACGCCGCTAACCTGAGGCATGGAAGACCAGCTGGCGGGGAAGCCACTTCCAGCTCCATACCACCACTGAACGTTCCTGTGCACCAGGGGCATATGCAGGAGCGGGACCACAGGGACACTGGCCCAAACTGGAAGCTGATTGGCCGCTGGTAAAACATGTCATTGGCTGATGATAAAGTTGGCCTCTCTGTATGAATTATGACCCGTCTTACACTGCCCACCTTAAAAAAATCTTGGAATCGCCCCCACTGCCCTCCCATGAGGCTTTCCGGTCCCTGTCCTCCCCATCATTTCGTCTCCTCGTACCCCTGAACGAGGTGAATGAATTGCCGCGGAGCACGTGGATTAAAGAGGAGGCAGAACCTACGCGGAACGGCGCATGGCCCTGTCACCCCCCCGTCTTTCCTCTGCCGTCGCCCTCGGAGGACGCACCGATCAGACTCCGCTCGTCGCTCGGCAGATGGTTCCTCGGATTTCATGCGAAGCAGATCACCGTCATTACTGTCTCAGTGCACCCTTCGACCCGCCCGCTAACGGACAATGACGGGGGCGGGGAGGGGGGGGCTACGCTAATGGCTAATTGCACAGGTCGCAGTTTGGCACCGTCAGTGCCGTCCGGACACACTTCCCGCTGAGCTGATTCAGAAATGCTGCCATTTTAAATGCCAGATCAGGCATTTCGAAATCCCCCTTCTGAAGTAAACTGCTATTTTATTTGAAGCATTAAATGTTATTAGAATAGAAGTACCTCACGCATTGTTAATTGCATATTGGACATTATGACAGTTCAAGTGTTTTAAATCAACAGGCTCAAAGCCACACCTGCTAAGAATCATATTGAGTTTGCCCTTTCCATCCATCCATCCATCCATTGTCTTCTAGACATCCGGTTTTAAGGGAGCTATTTTCCTATCTGTTTCATTTTAGAAATTTCATAAATATCACCGCAAGAACAAATGTACCATTCAGTGAAGACAATCTCTTTAAAGACCTATTTATTACATGAATGTATAGCATTTATTAGGTAGTCATAGAGCATCTTTAGTCAGTAGGACCACAGGCAGGAACACTGGTGATAAGGGTAAAGCGATAAGTTGATGATTATGAGTTTCAAGCCAGATGACAGAGCGTCCTGGAGTGAAGGTGACACAAGCAGGGTGATGCAGGTGATGGCAGCATGTGAGATGCCCCCTGGCTGTTGTGTCTGTCGGCTCTTGGCAGTGGCTGGCCTGGATCTGTCCTACCTGTCTGGAGCATGAGCATCGCGGTGGTCAGGAGCCCCGCTGAGCCTCTGCATTCGTCCACCTGGAGGCCAGCTGTGGGTGTTTGTGTGGATTCTGTTTATATTACATTGTGGGGACCATTTTTCAGATCTCCACAAAGATAAGAATATAAACATGATCCGATCAATGCTGATCGATGCTATGACATCACGGTCTTGGCTGCACCGACGCCCACACGGATGCGAGCTCCCCCCAGGCATGATCTGTGCCTAATTCAATCAATACGTCATTAGGGAAGAGGGGAGACGCCTTCATTTTTTGTTCCGCTGAGTCGGGCCTCTGTTGCTCAGCGTGATGTAAGGGGCCCCGCCAACATGGAAAGACCCGCCCAAGTGTCACGAGCGGGAATCCAGATCGGAAACAACCTCGCCTCCGCAAGGTCAGAGTATTCGGCAGATTTATACAACCCTCCTTTTTTTGCTTTTTAAAAGCCCCCTCACATCACATTAACCCTGAGATTATGGGGGGGGGGGGGTCTCACTAAATCACGTCCACTTTCATACAGTTCCAGTCTTCGCTGATTGATGGTGTTTACAGGCTGAGCTCGCCGCTTCTTCCGGATGGACCACTGTGTTGAGCCTCTGCTTCTCTATAGGCCACCTGATGCTCTGTCACCGCCGCAAGAGCAGAATTATTCACGTGCCTGATATAAAACCCAGGGACTTTGCTAGATCTTCTCTGTCCAATCCCACGCTCGCACTCAGTCAATTATACTTTGCAGCTGGTCGGAAAAGTCATCAGCAGATTGGCTGCCCTATTCACCGGGGACTGCCCTCTTGAGGTGTGGTGCCTTCTGATTGGCCGGACCCAGTGGCGATACAAAACATTTCAGATGACTACAGATTCTTCTGTTCAGACTGTTGAGGTACCTGTAGTGGTTAACTGAGTTATGGGAATTCTGTGATATGGATGAGGCTCCTTAATGTCGGTCACTTAGTATAGCGACATCTGATAAAACAAGCAAACCAGATAAATTAATTAAGGTGCAAAAAAAAAGGCAAAATGTTCGTTAATTAAGATAAAGTTATGCAGAAATCTGGTGCAACGAGGCTGTAATTGAATTTCATTCGAAATTATGCTGTCAAGCAGAATAAAGTCTTCAGAACATGTTGACGTCTGTTCGGTTCGGGGGGAAGAGCCTCGCAGATATGATGGAATTGTTGTCAAAACCGTAGCACAAATATAATGAGATCAGTAGGATTATTTAGATTTATAAACAGCTGTCATAATGGTTCCAGTAAATGTGGTTAAATGTAAAGTGGTTAAATGACGTTTGTTCAAGGTATTGATATTGATCAGCAAAAATGCGATTCCAGTCTGTTCTCGGCCTGTTTGTTAGTCTAGATCAGTACTGACCTTGAATATTCACCCTTAAAAGCTGTACTTCCTTTCTGTTATTTATATGAAAATCGTCCGGATGTTTCTCCTCTTCTGGTCCCCTCACCTTTTTTAAATCAAATTGTGTAAAGCATTTCTAATGTGAAAAGATGTTGGACTGTGGTGTGTGTGTGTGTGTGTGTGTGTGTGTGTGTGTGTTTGTGTGTGTGTTTCCCCTGCATTTTCACTCGCTTCCTAACCGCAGGTCAAACTCAAACGTTTCACAGCTGAACTTCTGTCTGAATATCAGTATGAAAAGCCTGGACTCTGAATTGCCTTCTTATGTAAGATTGATTATGCCAGAGAAATGCCCCTGAAATGACTGAGGCTTTAGGGAAAATGCCTTTCTGCAGGACAGCTGGGGAGTTTACATGCAGCTTTTGTCCATGGCTTTGTGATCAAAAAGGTCTCTCTTCTTTACATGCTTGCCAGCTACGTGCAACAAAAATAAGCCACTTCAGGTTCGAAAAGTAGTAAAATGAACATCCGCAGTGAGTAATTTCGACTTCCTTAGCCTATTTAGGTTAGGGTGGAAGGCGCTTCCAGAAATGGCGATATGCTGCACTCGTCACTTTGAGCCTGACTCTGCCGAGCCAGCTGAAAATGCAGCCGGCTAATGATGTCATTTGACTTTTTAATTTTTTAACGTTTTCTTAAGGACTGCCTTAACAACCTTTCCAGATGAACGGAATGTAAACACCTTCTTATTTCCAGACATTTTCAATTCAAAATAAGAGCCCTTGGGAGAGAGAGCAGCCCGACTGGGTCACTAATTGGGTTCTTGAAAATCCAGACCTTCTGTGACTGATTTCCCCCTTTCCCCCCCAATGTGAATGCAAAGCCCTGCATGTACGGCCTGAGTAAATATACATAGCTTTTGAAATACATGGGGGGGGGCAGAAGGATGAACATGGTGTAACAGCTCTTCTGATTGGCTAATCGTTGACCATTTCGCCCTGCAGTGTTCTGCGAATGATCTGCCTGCAAATCAAGCCAAGTCCTGCAACTTTTACTGTGTTCAGGTATAGACCAGCATGAAATACATACAGGCAGTGAGTAATTAATAATGGGAATAATAATAATAATAATAATGCAGTGGGCTTTACTGTCATACCGGCCATGTACAGTATACAACAGCATGAAATAATGTCCCCCAGGACGGCAGTGTGACATACAGACAGCGAGTGACAGAGGAGGTTTTTCACAGGACAGTGTGAGACGTGGGGGTTGGACACAGGGGTTTGTGAACATAGAGCCATGTGTTTGTATTTAAACAATAAGTACAGTAGCAGAATGGCATCCCCCGTTAAACAAGACTGAGAACTTTATTGCATTATTCACGTTTATTCTCTCAGGCCCCTTCCACATTGAAATGCCGGCCCTCTAGTGGTGGTGTCCAGTAATGGCGACCCGCTGGTGGTGGGTGTCCAGTAACGGCAGCCCACTGGTGGTGGGTGTCCGGTAACGGCGTTCCTCTGGTGGTGGGTGTCCGATAACGACGGCCCTATGGTAATGGTGTCTGGTAATGCTGGCCCTCTAGTGGCGGTTTCCGGTATTGATGGCCCTCCGGCGCTGGTGCCCGGTAACGCCGGCCCTCTGGCGCTGGTGTCTGGTAACAATAAGTACAGTAGCAGAATGGCATCCCCCGTTAAACAAGACTGAGAACTTTATTGCATTATTCACGTTTATTCTCTCAGGCCCCTTCCACATTGAAATGCCGGCCCTCTAGTGGTGGTGTCCAGTAATGGCGACCCGCTGGTGGTGGGTGTCCAGTAACGGCAGCCCACTGGTGGTGGGTGTCCGGTAACGGCGTTCCTCTGGTGGTGGGTGTCCGATAACGACGGCCCTATGGTAATGGTGTCTGGTAATGCTGGCCCTCTAGTGGCGGTTTCCGGTATTGATGGCCCTCCGGCGCTGGTGCCCGGTAACGCCGGCCCTCTGGCGCTGGTGTCTGGTAACGCCCAGGTTGTCTGGGCATGCAGTCAGGACCCATCATCATCCATGCAGAACGGCACAGCAGCGGGCCTTGGCGTAAAAAGACTCCTCCCTCAAAGTGCCAGAGAGAGGGTGGTGCTGGGAAATCGACGGGAATGGAGATCAAACGAGGCCGCGGCGGCTTTAATGAATGTATCCCTGTATGAACATATTCCCTTTTGTCCCTCCGGAATCTGAAGACTGAGCGAGATGAATTTGCTGGCACAGTGGTGTTGAGCCTTGTTAGGGAGCCCAGCCAGGCAGGTCTATGCCGACGTCCTCAGGCTTGCGCTTCGTCCAGTTCCTCTGCACTCCACTTGTTGGTTCGGGGCTGGTGGGATGGCGAGCAGAGAGCGCAGAGACTCAGACACACTGCGGTATGTCGTCTTCATCTGACTCTGTTTTTCTTAGTCTTTGTCCGTATCGCTCACGACACGATGGGGGAGAAACCAAGCAGCAGCCATTCATTTCGTGCAGATTCCTTCAAATGTGAGCAGCTGAATGGTCTCATAGGAGCTCGGGCAAGTTAAGAAATTTAATGTAAATGTATCAGTTAAGAATCCATATTTGAAATGGTGATTATGCAACCAAATGTTTATGCCCTTAAGCATTAGATATTGACGGATGTTGCACTTTGTGCCTGTTGATAATTAAGCGAATATTTTGTTTATTTGTATGAGTTATTCTGGCTCAATATTTGCGTGTGGGGTGGACATGAAAAAAATTACGATTGCTCATAAGCGGGGGACGCCATGACATCATCTTGCTGAGCATGCAAAGTGTTTGCACAAATATGCATTATTGAGCGTGCGTCAGGAGCGGTGTGCAGGTGAGATACGTCCTTGCCGTTGTTTCGTGGCCTCCTCCTGTTTCGCCTCACCTGCGCCAGACTGACAGGTCCTGCAGGGATCGTTCCACCCCCATGAGTGCAAAGTGGTACAGACCCACTTTCGAACAGGCAGCATGACCGGGATGCTCTTTCTGTCCTCGATATCGCGAAGCCGTTAGTATGAGGTTAGTAGGTATCACGGGAGGCCCGATCAGGAGAGGGCAGGTACCTTCCAGCTCGCTGCACACCTGTTCCCTCCGTGTTTCCATGGCAGTTTGAAAAGCTGCTACTTCCGTTGAGGTTATATCTATATCTTGCTTGTTTCATTGGGGGCAGCGGGCCCCCCCACCTGACCTCCTGCAAGATGGACGAATCGTGGACGAGCTTTCACGACCCCACACTGGCCTGCAATATCCATCGAGCGGGAGGGGGTGGATGATCAAACATGCTTAACGATGGCCAGTATTCTTAATACTTTGGTAGAAATCAATGGAGCTCCTTCTTTCGGATCTGATTGCTGCTTCACTTTGGCACTGCTCATCTCCATCATCATGTGAAGGACGATAAATACATGATGATGGATGCGTTGGCTGATGCTGAAGGGCAGGGCAGGCAATGGAGCTGAATTAGGGTGCCCTAGCCCACAGAGCTTTGCTTCTCCCTGTACGCTTCCTTGCAGTTGCAGAGAGTTGTAGGAGAAGCACACAGGCCCCCGTTCTGGCTTTGAAATCTTAGGGGTGGGGAGGCACAGGATTACCTAAGAGGGTGGGGGGCGTGGGCCAAGCTTACGACTGGGGGGCAGACCCCTGTCTCCGGGCCCTGATCGGTGTGTATTTCTGGTGATGATAAGCTCTGGTACATTCCTTGATGTCTTCGAGGGTAACACACCCTGCCAGATAGTTCCAGCATGTTCTTCTCCTGCTTGGAGCCCGATAGTTCCAGCATGTTCTTCTCCTGCTTGGAGCCTGTTTCTGTTTGCAGTTGTCGCCATCTTCAGCAGTTACCTATAATTTTTGTGTGTGTTTGTGTCGGGGGGGGGGGGGTTTATAGACCCTGTGGGG
>JAODJX010000027.1:21566731-21583509 GCA_026776945.1 Isichthys henryi | reverse complement strand
GGCGGAGATGGTAGCTACCACGCTGAAACGGGGGGCCGTATACGGCGGAGATGGTAGCTACCACGCTGAAACGGGGGGCCGTATACGGCGGAGATGGTAGCTACCACGCTGAAACGGGGGGCCGTATACGGCGGAGATGGTAGCTACCACGCTGGAACGGGGGTCCATATATGGCGGAGATGGTAGCTGCCATGCTGAAATGGGGGCTGGCGGAGATGGAAATGGGTGATTTAGCTGGTGGGGGCAGCCACACCGATTAGAAAGTAGAATTCAAGAGAGCCCAGGAAAAATGTCTTCAAAGGCTCTTGGCGAAAGCCCGTGGGAATCGATATCTGCTGCAGAAGAGAGGAAGTGCCAGATTGGGATGAGTGCACGGCTTGGGCTTTTTGATCCACTGTCCCCTGCTTAAGGTGTAGGTCAGTGAGTTAGGCCTCTGTGCCTGGGAATTTTAGATCGCAGGCATGAAGCCCGTCAGCGTGATCAGTCACCTTGCTAATTAGTAAAACACAGTCATGATGGGCTCCCCAAGGGAGTCACTCATTTTAGGTTCCGATTGTGGTTTGGGGTTTTCCCTCAAACCATAACTACTTCAGGGGCTGAAGTCTGATGGCAGGAGACCATGAATGTATTCATGATAGGGGGTGGGGTGGGTCAAAGCCAAAAGATCCTGTTTTGATGAAAACAAATCCAGCCTTTATGAATGCAGTGCGCGGGATAAATATTTCAGTGTTTTTAAAAGCACGACATAGAAATGGCCGCGGTGTCCCAGCGTGGCGGGTGGGGGCTGGAGAGAGGCAGTGGGGGGTGGAGGAAGTGTTCAAGGACAGGATGGCAGCATGAAAGGATGGAGAATGCGGAAGACGGGGTGGGGGCTGCGAATTTATCCTCGGCAGATTTCCCAGATGAATTCCATGCATCCCAGTAATTCATCCGTCCTCCATGATCACCATGAGTACGACGTACGACTGGCGTCAAACTCAGTGACTGAAAATGTCTCCTGTATCTTCATTAATACTTTCATCCGAAGAAAAGCAGGGTTTAGCAAGTATGGGTTAAGGGCCTCAAAGGCAACGTCGGTCCGCTAATGTCAGGATTTGATCCAACAACCTTCGGATCACTGGGACCCTCTGCAGCACACGCCACTGCGTTACTCTGGATATTCCAAAATATTCCAAATTTCAAGCCTAAAGCTCTCCTGGTTTCGCATGTCAGATCAAGACTTGTTCCTGCCCAAAATGTATTATTTCAAACAGCCCTATTCAAAACCCATTCATCCATTTTCTATTTCATTTATCCAGTTGAAGTTTGCAGTCTTATTTCAAAGGATTTAGAAATAAACCCATCGCCATACATCTCTGCTAATGTATCTTCTGGGCTGTAACATCGCTACTTTTGTGAGGATTCATCAGTCTCCCCCCACTGGGTCACTGGGGTGAGGAGTGTAATAGAGTCAATGCTGAAAGAAACTGTAAATGGAAGGCATTCAGCTTAGGCAAATCTCTTAAAGCCGTATTACTACCTGTTTGTTAAATAGGATCACTCACCAGCACCAGCATTTCTCAAATGAAATACATGTAAAATCGAAATGGCAGGAAAACATGCATCTGTGGCACTGGAGTGGGGAAGAATTATCTAGGGGGCTCAGGGAGAAGCGAGACACTGACAGACACTGTCACTCGAGGGAAACCAACACGACGTACATTTAAACAAGTGAAGGGACTTTAGATACTGATTCTGCAGCAGTCGTCAGTGCGGATGTAATGTACTTTAGATTTGGGGCAGAGTTTTGGTTTGTAAAGGGGATGGATTCACTTTGGAGAAGCGATCTTACTCATTATCTTACTCATTATCTGCTTCAGCAGATTCATAGTTAGATGGAACACAAAGATTTATCATCCGTGGTAACATTCTGCTATCTGTTCTCTTTGACAAAATAGGTTTCGTTTGTTTTTTCGCTCCGGCCTGGAAAACCTCAAAAATAGCGTTTATCAGAATCAGTTTAGTTTGTTTTCTGCGAAAGGCCTCGTTAACAGTGTAACGTGTAATGGGGGGTGGTTTTTAGGTGGTTTATGGCTCAGGGGGGGCACTAACACTGGGTAATTCCTTCATGTCCCTGTGTAAGCCAGGGCGGGCATGAGGTCTGGCTTTGTGTTGACTCCATCCTGATTAGATTGTGTGGAGCCATTTCATTTCATTAGTCATATTTCCCGAGGTCGGCCATCATCACCAATTTGCACTCACCTGGCACTTCCCCTCGCTGGGCCATGGGGCTGATACCCCCCCACCCATGATGCCGGGCTGCTGTGCCTCATTAGCGCCAATAGTCCCATTTGCTTCCCGACTGACTCCCCGCCCTCCTCACGTGCTCCTCCTGACACATGCTGTCCACACACCCCTGCCCCCCGCCCAGCATGGAGCACCAGGCTCCTTCCAGAATGAGGCCTGTTACAGGCTATTAGAAACTGTAATGGTTATCTGTCAGCATTGGGGGGGCGCGTGGGGGTCGAGGTGTCCTGTCTCTGTCTCCCGATTTGCCTCATTCTTCTTTAGGTTCCTGATTCTCCTTGTTCCTTCTGAGATCAATTAGGATTTATCTTCTGTAACGGTGGGGGCAACCTTGTCTCAATGCCCCCCATCACACGTCACCTCCCAGCGATCACCAGCGCGCTCTAGGTGAAGACGTGCTCCCTGGGGGTGATGTAGCCAATCACGCTACGTCTCAGCAGAGCTGCACCAATCTCGCTCATCACCGGAGACGTCCGCCATATTTACTCCAAGTTCGCCCATTTCTGTAGATTTCTGACATTTGTTGTCAAGGGCATCTCATTTGACTATCTTAATATGTGAATAGCTATATTCTGTAAAACATTGGAAGCCACACCCCCTTATGATCACAATGGTCCATCTGGCCAATAGCAGACAAACCATGCTGGATTAACCAATCGAATCATCTCATGCAAATGAGCTGTTGATGGAAATGAAGCTGTCTGCATGCAGAAGGAACACCTGCTGTTACTGTCAAGTGTCCCCCCCCCCCTTCGGACCACTTGACTGGAAACGAAGTCCTCTCCAAATGATGATGAAGAGAGTGCCGCAGAATAAAGCTGTTTTTATCATTTAAATTTGGTGGGGGGGGGGTTCTGAATGTCATTGTCTGGGGTCGGGAGGTACCGGGTGAGGCTGAGGGCTCGACTAGGAATAGATCAGCGGGTCATCACACCTCCGATATTTACGTACGATGATGGTCAAGAACAGCGCAGTAAGGTGGGCCGATACTCAGGAAATGAAGTAAATCACGGCAAGTGTGAAGGCAAACCGGCTCCCCCCATTGCCGTCTCCATCGTTCCTTAATGAGGCTCTGGACCTGTTTGATTAGTGTCAAGAGATGAATGATGTGATACACATTGTGATGAACAGCAATGGGAGTGGGGGGTTTATGATCCCCCCGCCTGCTTGCTTCCGACTCAGGGGCGTGGGGGGGAGGACTCAGCGGCAAGCATTTATCATGTTTGTTTATTGATTTGTTTGCCTGCTCAGTCCTGTCACTTATAGCAGTAAGTATCACTCCTGTGAAGCAGATGCGGTTTTAGCATCACGGGGCATAATCACTGGGCCACAATAGAAAAGACCCCCCCCGGATTGCGCAGACTGCGTTTCCCGCATGTCTACCATTCCCGCCATCTCCGACGCGTTGCTTCCCAGCTTTCGCTCGCTTTATAATCCCATTATTGTGCTGCGGACTTGTTGACATTCCTGAGGACTGCGAGGCATTCCTGCAGCTACCCCTGCACTGGTGCGTGACGAGAGGAGGAGGGGGTTTAGGAATCGGTTGACATTCAGCTGATGACGGCGCTCGGGACCTTTCCTAATTCCCACTTTGTCTGTAACTGCGGCATTCCGTGCAGCTCCTCGGCCAGTCCCGCGCAGTTTCCCGTGACTCCTGTAACTGCAAGCCCACTGCGCACTTGTCATCTTGAGAGATAATTACCAGTGACCTCGCAGCCGCTGTTGCTACTGGCAACCAACCAAGCAGCCTTTACCGCTACGCAGTGTGTGACTGAACACGCTTCTTATCGTCGCCTGGTTACTCGTCTTCTGGAGTCACACGTAACGGGTTCTGGCTCTGTTTGACAGGTCACGCCCCCTCGGCTAGGGGAGACACTCCTCCCCCAGAAAACACGCCCATGAAGGAATCTTCTCAGACAAGGGCCCGGCTCTTCGAATTCCCGTTGACAGATTTAACGTTCCTGTTTTAACAGGTGCACAGGGTGTCCATTTATTGTTGACTGTGTTCTTTTCCGGAAAACCCCAAGGATAAGAGTCACTCCTTGCTTCTGCTTAACTTGGTTGAAGGGACCTAAAACTACAGTAAATCAAATATCAAAGCAAGAATATACAAAACAAATATGGCCCCCTCCCCAATTTGTACACTCCTGTGAGATGTTTCGTATTGGATCCAGAAATCGCACACTTGGTATTTTGCAGCTCTTCCAGTCTTCGGATCCTTCGGGTCTTATCGGATTCGGGCATATTCGGCTAAGCACACTCAGAACACAGCTTACATTATTTAATAGGGATGCCGGAGTGATGCAGATCTGAGTATTAAAACTGATCACTTTGCACACTTGTGTGTGTGTCGGCTCAGCTTAGTCACCACATCCTGAAAGGTACATAAATGGTTAACACACTGAAACACATGCCGTCTATTTTTTATTAATTCTTTTTACAAAAACATCATTTCAGAACAATTGTTGTGTAATTCCGCCTTCGCATTGGCTGAAGCGAAGAGTTGCAGTTTACCAGCGCAGTATAATAAGCCCCCCTGTGTTCTTTAATTATGAACGACATATGATATAAATGTCGAGTGGATGACCTGCTGTGTAACTACATCCCCCACGAGCAGCGTGCTTATTTACCCATAATGCTGTGGGTAACAGGAGGAAGCAGCGCACAGACAGGCCGATGTCGCTGTTGTAGTTATATGTTTTCCGGGGAAAGGACAGAATCACGATCGATAGCGTGTCATGTGGGTGATGTTGGCTATCTTTGATGTTCTGTTTAGTGTTTAGCAGTTTGATCCACAGCATGCTTTGGAGCAATTGCAGTTCTGCTCGAAGTGTCTGACACCGGTCCACCTTTGCCCCAGAACCAGAATGCCATTGTCAGTCGCCCCTGTCATTTCAGGGGCGCTGGCTCTATCTTCGAGTACCCAGGAGAATTCTTCCCTTTCATCTAACTGTTGCCCATGTCATTGCTGGTTTTCACCTGTTTGCACGGGACCGGCAAGGCTCTCGAAACGCAGACGTACTGTCCCTCAGGAATTCCGCAACCGGCTCCATGCCGCTAATTGCTCAACCGTCCGTCGTTTGTACAAGCTGAGCGCCTCGAGGAGCATTTAAATCGCATCTATTGCGACAGTAATTAGCAAAATTAGCCAGAGCAGTTTACAGTCAGGGGTCCGGCACCTCGTCACCATAGCTAATGTGCTTCAAATACTTTTACTTTTTATTTTTTGAGCAGACGCCTATATCCAGGGCGACAAACATTTCATAAAGCGGAGTCACCCAGTCTTTGGAACAGTTGGGGGTTAAGGGTCTTGCACAGGGGCCCAACAGTGAATCATCTATTGACCTGCTGAGGCACACACTGCCAGTGGGTGACACACAGGAAGTCAATGGGGGGGGGGCTCATTTGACCTGATTCACTTAACCTGTTATTAAGGCCATTAAACACTGGCGACAGGGTGAGTCAAACTCCCACAGTTCATCTCCATTGCTTGCCCGTCTATTGCTTCACGAAATGAAATCGTCATCAGATCGGTCGATGTTTTGCCAACTTCCCTGGGCAATTACCGGCGATTACCTCCTTGTCCGTGTGGCAGCCATGTCACATTTATACATTCTGTGGGGGTGCCCTGCCCCCGAATCGTAATTCACCTCGGGAAGAAGGGAAGAAAAAGAAAAAAGTAGCACCAGCACACGGCCTTGTGAGTCATTTCCTCATTAAGCTAATGCGTTAATTTCGCCTGTTCGCTCCACCGGCTTCCTGTGTGCAACTTTTAATTAGGAGGCCGAGTGGAGTCGAACAGTGACTGGCGGGTCTCCATCCTCCAGTGTGAGCAGCTTGGCAGACTCGAACACCTACGGGGGCCTTCATTACAGCGCCTGCGAGCCCCCGCCCCCCAGTTATTAACGCACGCCGGACCGTGAAAGCAGATTCCGCTTTACCCCGTAGACCTCAGCCCTCACCAGCGGCCGCAGAGCACAGGTAATTCATGTCATCCTGACCCGCACGCGGGTTCTGCTGGCTCTGCAGCACGGCATTCTGGGAAGGCGTATCAGCTTAGAGGAGATACGAGAGCAGGCGGGGTGGGGGGCTGGGCAGCAGTAATGAGGGGGTCACTCAGCCATGAAGGGCTCCACATAGAGAACCTCTCAAGTTTAGGCACCTGCAGTGGGGGATTAAATAATGATCCGAGGCCAGGGAGGGGCGAAAGGGGGGCAATGAATAAGGAATACTTCTTTGGCCATCATTAGAGAAGTTTAACGGGCAGCAAAGTTAGTATTTTTAAATCGAAAGATCGTGCTATAAATTCCCAATAACACTCACATTTCTGGTATGAAAAACTCAAGCAGATTGGTGCTCCAGAGAGGCTGGAGTGAGCAGAGTCACGCGCGAGCAGAGGACCCGAAGCAGGCACAGGGCGCGTGGTACGGGCTGTTCTTGCAGCCAGCATCTATTTTAATCTGTTCCTGGAGTCCACTAAGAAGGAGGTGGGGGCAGATGATGGAGAGATACACGACGTGTCCAACTCTGGGGGGGGGGGGCCGTCTCTCGCGCCCAACAGTGCAATAACATCGGACTTTATGTCCCCTTCCAAGGCTGGTGGCAGACAGAGAGTGACAGTCCCCCGACGGCACTCTGTATCGTTCTGGATGTTTCCTCTTAGAGTCTGACTGTATCTATGGAACTCCTTCACACCACGTCTGCGGTGTCTAGTCCCTGGCTGGACAATGAGGCCCTCGGGGTGCCCAAACCAAGTACCCATCCATAAAGGTTTCCTAAGTACTTACATAATTCTAATGAATAATAAAAAGAGTGAATTTTCACATTTGTGTTTAATCACCGGTCTCTGTTTCTGTAGTTAGCTGTTTTATTTAGCTACCTTTTTAAAATGTAAAAAGTGTGCGTTGCTCAGTTTAACCGTACAGCTAATCTTCCTGTCAATATGGCAGGACTGTTAACGGATAAACAGCACTTTTGACCAGAGTGTATGCAGACTCCCACAAGACATCAAGTGTGATTATTAAGATTTTACTTCTATATCCTTTAGCGGCTTTGTACTAATTAATCAGATGACAGATGACCAGTCATTATGAGATAGTCTGGTAGCATCCACCTTGAAGCCAGTGCAACTTGAACTCTGAACTCTAATCGTTCTCTGTGTTGCTTAATCTGGGTGTAACTTTTCTGATGGGATGTGACGGATGCTAAAATGGACGCTACGGGGATTCTTGACTTGCATCATGGCCGCGTGCCAGGAAGACCACCTGACTGTCATGGACGAGCATCGCCACATCCTGTGTCCTTTGGCCTCATGCTCTCCGTGGCTCCAGGTCCATCTCCATCTGTGGATCAATCGCCACAGGCTCCATTGCTCCTGACATGGCAGCATTTCCATTCTCTGTTGGCTAAATGCCAGTATGAACTCTTCCTATTGGTCAGGACTAGTTCTGGCATCTACTCTGTTGTCATCAGCAGCCCCTCACTGCGTTCAACACAGTCGAAACTATGCCATTGGTTTCAGAATGAATGTTATTGTAACTGAAATTATTACAACAGCACAGATTATGGCACTAGATTGTTTTGTGTTAATTAAGCATACTTGAAAATCATTATTATTATTATTTCAGCTTCTTTTCCTTTTTCATTTAACTTTTTAAATTGCTGTTTACTTAGCAGCCTGTGTGCCTCATCCTATCACTGGAGTCTTAATTAAACGTTCCACTTTTGTTTGAGCATTTGACAGCAAACAGTTTGGGTCCAAAAGCTCTCAGTCCTCCTCAGAGCGTTCATTTATTTTCTTATTGTAATTTTCCCCACATCAAACGTTCCAGAAAACCTCAGGCCATTGGGCACAGCGACGTTGGAGAAATGCACAATGATGATCTGACGAATGCAGACTGCAACGTAAAAAGATCTAAACTAGAGATTTTTCTTCAGCGGGGGGACGGATGCAAAACCTGAGAGTTATAAAATATTCATGTGAATGTCGTGGAAATGGACCTGTCTGAGAGTGACTGTGAAGGAATAATCAGTCCTGGTTTATGGATTTCCTGCTTCTTTTCCATCTGCGCGCCTGCTGGGGCCATTTTTGTGTATATATTTACTTGCATGGTGAGTCTGAGATACTGTATTTAACAAATCAAGAGAAAAGCATTGTATTCACATTATAAAAGCCATCATGTGCACAGATTACCATCTCAAATGATCCCTAATGATCTTGATTTAGCCGTAGCATGCTAATTAGCGTGTAACTCTTATGGTGCCGCCCAAACTTTGATGGACGAATTTATTCATCCATGCGGCATCAGAGAGTGCCCCCCCCGCACGCTCGGCCCCTCTCGCCGTTCACGCCCAAGGTAAACAGCATGGGATTCCTGCGAAGTAATGAGGAAATGCCCGGAATCTTGTGGAAGGCACGGGAGGTGTGCGGCAACATGCTAACCGAGAGCAAGCGTGTGGAGTCACATGACAGACACTGGGATTTGCAAATCAATCACCTTGATTCCACAAAAACAGCAGTAAGAGGTGATGGCAGCCCCACACAGTTTCTACACCACGTCTGCGAAGATTTTTTCTCTCCTTTTAATGCCACACGCAGTCGCTAATCGCTAACTGCTATACTCTACAGCTTCCTACCTGCCGCACGCACTCCGTGCAGTAGGAGTTTCCTGGGATGCCGAGGGTGACGCTGCACAGCGATTGTTTGCATCTTGTGCTAGATGAACACATCACTGATGAGCCACTGGTCTGAAGGTTCCTGGGGCTGACAGTGAGCCTCATATAAGTCACAAGGCTTCTCTGTGCTCCACCCATCGGAGGAGGACAGGGCTTCGATCATACAAAAGACTCGCATCCATAACCACCGGCTTAAAGGCTGGTGATGTGCCGTTTCGTAGTCAGAAAGTGTAGCCCCGACTCGGGTTCGAATTCAAGATTATGGGATGCATTGCTTAAGTTTTCATATAACCTAAAATGTCCCTCCTTCGTTTGGTTTTTGAATCTCCTGATAGGTCACAGCCTAGGGCAGATGGTGAATGACTCACTGATGACTGATGATGAGAACAATCATCTCAACAATGAGTTTGATGGCCTCGGACTTTAGTATGAGAAAAGCGAGAAGTGAGATGATAGGACTTAGATCAGATGCTCCTGTAGATCAGATGCTACTGACAAAAGCAGAAAAGCTAAATCAGCTCCAGTGCTTGCTGCAGCCTCTTTGGTCCTTATGAACTCTCGAGACGGAGATGCGGACAGTAAACCGTATATAATAATCACCCAGAGGAGCACCTGCCTGCGACTGCAGCTTCCTCAGAAGAAAACACACCCTACCGAAGCAACAATTTACTGCTGCCAGGGCTGGCTGAGATAAACTCAGGGTCTGTTTCTCGTTTACTGCCTATATAAAGAAGCGTGTATCGATCTGGATTCTCGGGGGATGTGGATGCTGGCCAGTCATTCGCCAAGGATCTCGCACTTCCCCGCTGCACCACCGTTGTGGCGAAAAGCCCATCAGCCAAGGCTGCGGGTGCCAGCAAGGCCCTTGTTGTGGTGTTTTGTCCTCAGTCCCAGAATTCTCGGTGGTAAGTGACCACCGTGGTGTAGTGGTTAGCACTGCTGCCTCACAGCAAGAAGGTCCAGGGTTTGGTTCTAGGTGCTTTCTGTGTGGAGCTCCGCCAGGGGCTCCGGTTTCCTCCCATAGTCCAAAAGCGCGCAGGGCAAGTTGATTGGCGAGCCTAAACTGGCACTGTAGTTGTGTGTGTGCGCCCTGTGGTGTGTTGGCATCTGCCGAGGGTTGTGTCCTGCCTGCGCCCATTGTTCCCGGGATGGGCTCCAGTCCCCCCTGTAACCCCAATTGGGATAAAGCTGTTACGGGAGTGGTGGATGGATGGATGGAAGTGACCACCATGCTAGCTGTAGGCTATACAGAAAAGAGCAGGGATTTTAGTTAGTGTTGCTGAAAATTTGCTATTAACTCGCATCGCGACACACCTGCAAAATCAATTGATCTTCCTCTGCCCTCGATTCTCCATCTGAACTGAGGTATTTTAGGTCCTATTAGTATTTATCCCAAGGTCTCGCTCCTTAACTGAAGAACATGCCAGTCAGCCTGGCCTAGTTGCATCCTATTAAAATCAAGGTGAAGGTAAAATTGCTGGTGAATTGCATTCTCAGGGACGGGGATCAAAATACTGTTGATTTGCGATCATCTCCATGGCACCAGCAAAAACGGGGGAGAGGGAGAGAGAGAGAAAGGATGAGAGCTTCACAAGAAACTACACCGGCAGCACTTTTATGCTCCTGAACTGCCGCACCTCCCTGAATGGAGAGAGGGGAGGAGAAACAATGAATAATAATGAAAATCTGTCCAATTTCACGTGTCCTGATCTCTCGGGCACAGTATGCTGGCTAAGACCACGTGTGTCATACTGAAGTCAGACTTGTGGCACAGTCTGCCTGACTGTTGCATTGCGTTCCCTGGATACTGAGTTTGGGATGTCTTGGGATGGGATGGGTGTAAATAGAGCATTTAGCTTTGTGGGGGCAGACCTGTCACTGTATAGGCAGGTATCGCAGATGGGTCACGCGGCCTCGACGCTGTCTGGTGTTTCCCTTCGGCCTCCCATCAAAAGGCCGTAATCGTGGTGAACTTGGGACGCCCGGCCACTGGGGAAAGCAGAGGTTTCCGGTCCTTGTGTCAGATGGTGGGTCGCATTTTGTGGTATCTGAGGACGTGCGTGTCAACTGTTTGACCCCAAACTGAATGGATCTGAGAGGAGAATTAAACCGGCGAAAAATGGCAGGGAAAGTAATACAAAGAGAGGAAGTTGGACAAATGGAGGAAAGCGTTATGATTTGAACCAGTTTCTCAATTACAGGGAATGAAATGCTGGATAGTGATGGTTTGAAAACATATTAATGCCCTGCAGAATGATATTCAGCTACAATGTTGTCAGAAGTGCGGGCGGAAAGTGCCTTCCTACGTGTATTAAACGTATCTTTTCAGGCTACTATACAAACTGTATTGAAAACTGTATTCAATTAAATTACAGAAGGCAGGCCTTTATCTCAGAAGACATTCACCGGCAAAGAAATTTCTCTGCACAGAGGATCAAAGTATCCACTTTAAAACAAATTAAATATATGTATTAACATTGAAATGCCTTAATGCCGTCCGTGAGACACTGGACACATTGAGTGGCGTCGTTCGGTAATTTGCGGCATGCAAGATTACAGTTTTCAAATGGTCCCCGTTTGAAATTTTTTTTGAAAAGGTTTTATAATGCACTCACGAAATGCAAAAAGTGTCACTAAGATACAAGGTTAGTGGGGAGGTTTATTTAACAATGACAGATCGCTGCGACGCAGCATAATGAAGTCTGACCCGGTTGCCTCCTACCAGCAGAGTTCGGCCTGATTGCCAGTGACATTCATGGAGTGCGCTGTGTGACTCAGATATACTTCATCTGTACAAATAAAACCTTTGTTGTGCTGTTTGTCTAAATTAAATGGCAAGAGGAAGCCTGTAATTAACCAAGGACTTAATATGATAGTGAGAAAGTCACATAGATTCAGGAAGTGATATGTTACTGTGGGGGCGTCCCCAGAGGGAGAGTCATGTGACCGGGCATGTACGTATCGATAGGTTGCTCCCACTGCTCGTTCTCGGCAATGAGCACCGATTGGTGTGTTCTGCTGCTTTGTCCCACCCCCGGTAACCTGGATACGAGGCCTCTCCTTCCCTCCTCCCCTCATGTTTTTCACGTTTAGCCCTGATGTGTTTGTTTTTTTTGTTGTTGGATGAACCCCCCCATTGGTTAATGTGTCACACACATAAGCGCTTGTTCTGTATAATTATAATTGGTGTTCCGGTTGTCGTGGAAACCATAGGAAACTCAAGCACTCATCCGGAAAACACCTGGTCACATGACATCCTACCTGGAACATATATCACACTGTGCAGTAGCCTCCCCCCCCCAGCCTTTTTAATTCTAACAATGTGATCATTAAATTCTGGGCAAGCTGTGTTTCATTAATTCAGGGATCTGTATGCACAGGGTGCCACGATGGATCATAAAAACCCAAAAACCATCCCCTTTCTGCAGCTCTGCCCCCTAGTGGCCCAACATGCCATTGTAATTTCCCCACCTTCTCATTTTAGAATCCAAGATCGCTACACAGGTCAACCCTTGGGCAACTGTATGCAGGCCTGCGTGATTAGTGACAGCAGGCCGATTTTCCGCCTGTGTCAGGCAGAGACGCTCCGAGACCACAGCACGGCCCCAGACCCTTCATCCGACAGGTTTCCTCTCGGAAGGAAAGTCTATGAGACTCCCGGTGATTGAATTTGGCCATAATTCAGCTTAAAAAGCACAAGTGGTTTTCATGTGATTCTCGTTTTTTATTTTTATCTGTGTAATTTCATGGCACTCTGGACGAAAGTGGCCGAGCCTTCATCACAGAAATGAGTCTGTTCGCGCCTGTTTCTCCGGATGCATCACGCGGAGTAAATCAGCCAGCTTGGGCCGTGGCCTTTGCCGTTCAGTTTAGTGCCGCACTCAGCCGGCATCGGGAGCAGCTGCGCTTTCTGCATGTGGCGCTGTAATGGCTTCCCTTCATCACAGGCTCAACTGCGGGCATGTGGCCATGACAGCCGGGCATACACAGATGTGGGTGCGGTCAGGAGTGGACGTGGCTTCAACAGCCAAGCCTACACAGATGTGGGTGCGGTCAGGAGTGGGCGTGGTTTCAACAGCCAGGCCTACACAGATGTGGTTGTGGTCTTGTAGCTGTGGCTTGGTGGCTTACCAGAGACCACGGCAGGTCATTTGGGCTCCCAGTGTCTGTGTGCATTGAGGCCTAATCGCTGTTTTTGGCCTGTTTTCGTACCAAAGTCGGTCTGGTGTAAACGAGGCCGTGGTCCCGGCGGGGATTTGAGCCTCTTCATTTCCCTTTGATGTCGTTTATCTGCACATTGCGTGTGACGTTCAAACCAGGACATTCCCGTCTGCTCAGAACAAAGCCAGGCTGCACGCTCTCCAGACGCCCCGCCCCGTCTCCGGGAAATGAACCGTGGAAGCAATTTTGTTTCCAGCGCTTCGTTATTGGCCGTAGTCCCTTTGAATTAATTCTATTTTATTTTAATTAATCAGAAACACAGCCCCCTAAAGTTTGTTTCAAAGTTTGTTTTGCCTGTCAGTAGGGACCAGTTGCCCCTTCAGACATGTGGGTCATTATGGGCCTCTGCTGTTTCACACCGGCCCTTTATTGGGCTCCCGTCATATGATTTGACATTTTATTATTTTCGTTTACAGTTCAGAACTGAGTCTGATATATATGTATTAAAAAGGTAGAAATTTTGCTTGTCTGTGAATAATTTCACCATCAAATGTGGGGCCATTAAGTTGAGGCCGACATTAACATTTTCAGATGTAACACATGATAAAACGTTGTTATTTAAGGGTCCTGTTTGCCCAGTGTCTTGCCTGCATTTCATTCTGGGTCCTTGCGACCAAAAAAAAATAAAAAATCCAATTTACAGACACATTTTCCCCGTATAGGCCTGGGGACCAGTGATGTGATTTATCCCACGGATGCGGGATGGAGAACCTGGTTTGGTTATAAACAGTGGGTACCTCAGCGGAAAAAGCACTGTTTGGAAATTCCTCCCTGAGTTTGCGGCTGCTCCGTACGGAGAATTGGCTGCTTATGTCTGTCCTGACTCTTCTTGTAAATAATTGACATACGGTGTAGGAATTAGGAGTTAGTTAATGGTTTAAGTACAGGATTTGTGTTAAGGAAAAAGCCAGGCACATCCATCACAGGATTTATCATGACGTGGGCGTGAGAGGAAGCATGGGGCGGGGAAATTGCAAATACGCCATCGATTTATCTGTAAGGTATTTCCTCCCCCTCAGTTCTGGATCCTGCGCGCTGGACAGACACACTTAACGTCACTAATCAGTATTTCGGCCCTTTTTAACAGCACTTTGAGCTCTTTGTAGTTTGTTTCCGTGACATCTCGAGCGTGTCGATTCTGGGCGCGATTTCCATACAGCGATGGATAAGATCGGACTGATTGCAGGTCTGTTTTTTTCTCTCCCTCTAGCTGCTCATTTGATGCTCACTGTGGACACAAATTGTCGGTCAGATCTCCGTGTCTCTCTCGGCCTTTTAACACAGAGGCGTTCACAGAAGATTACAGCAACCAGAGTACCGGCCAAGATCGCGGGACTTTGATTCCGGGTTTTGGTTCCGGTCCGGTGCTATGAAGTGTTGGCCGGACTGAAATGGATCCTAGTACTAGGACAATGGGCTTATATGTACAAACAGAGATGGTGTTTACTGGCTCTCAAGCCACACATTTTCAGGGAACCCCCAAGATGTGGCCTCCTGTTGGCCACAAACAATCATTACACTAAATATTAAATAAACACATCCCCTACTGAGGAGATGCAGAACACACTGCTTCAGTTACCCAGCCAGCCAGCTATGATCTTCAGGCTCTACTTGCTAGATATTTATTTTGTTTTTAATATATCGGGGGGAGGAGGATCCCAAACGGACTCTCTGAGTGGGTCCCCAGGACAACCCGAGCTGCCCCAGTGAACAAAGAACCACAGATGGAAGCACACAGCACCCCCCTGAGTACACAGACAGGCACAGCACCCCCCTGAGTACATACAGACAGACAGGCACAGCACCCCTCTGAGGATACACACACAGACAGGCACAGCACCCCCCTGAGGATACACACACAAACAGGCACAGCACCCCCCTGAGTACACAGACAGGCACAGCACCCCCCTGAGTACACAGAGAGGCACAGCACCCCCCTGAGTACATACAGACAGACAGGCACAGCACCCCGCTGAGGACACACGCAGAAAACCGTGACCCTTAGACGCACTTGTGAAAACAAGTACCAAGGAAATAAAGCGAATCCTCCAAGAGGCAAAAGCGTAGGTCTGTATAAATGCGGCTGCGTGTTGAACACACAAAGGCCACACTGTATCTATTGACACTAAATAGAGATTTATTAAACGGAACGAACGGCTATACATACGTATCCTTTTTGTTCTCAGAAACTGAGCAGCTGGGTTCATTATTGCATTTTCCTCTAAAGATCTAGCACAAAGAATTTGCTTGTAACCACATCTTCCACATCTACTCGCTATTACGTCCACAAGGCGTACGAACGTGCAGAGAAGCTCACTTACATTCCATCCAGCGCTTTGCCTGAGGTGGCGTGGGCGGCGTAACTTCCTGAGCTTGGGTCTGGTCCAAACAATGGCTCCCAACGTGATGGATTTTTAGCGAGTCTGTCGAAGCCCCTGGATCCTATCGAACTGCTGTGCGATTTGTAATATTAATGATGAGCACACGCAGAGCGCAGACGGCTGTGTTTATTCTAGTTCATGATGCCTGCAAGGACACAGGGTCACTGCCTTTTTTATTTACATATCGTTATTGCAGAGAGTCCCGACACGTGGGGTCTCTTTCTGCCTCTCCTCCGAGGCTGTGGATGCCTCCGGTCATGTGACCCGACACGTGGGGTCTCTTTCTACCTCTCCTCCGAGGCTGTGGATGCCTCCGGTCATGTGACCCGACACGTGGGGTCTCTTTCTGCCTCTCCTCCGAGGCTGTGGATGCCTCCGGTCATGTGACCCGACACGTGGGGTCTCTTTCTACCTCTCCTCCGAGGCTGTGGATGCCTCCGGTCATGTGACCCGACACGTGGGGTCTCTTTCTGCCTCTCCTCCGAGGCCGTGGATGCCTCCGGTCATGTGACCCGACACGTGGGGTCTGTTTCAGCCTCTCCTCCGAGGACCGGCGTCCCGACTCACTGGCATGCTGTCACCTCTGCAGCATGCGGCACCACATTTTGGCAGCAGATCTGTGAGGTCGGGTTACCCTGCAGGTACCATTTTAATGAATGTAGTGTTTGGGTTATTGAATGATAATGATTCGTCACCACGGGGACTGACCAGTGAACTGCTTATTACAGTACAAGCACCCTACGGCCAAACAACACATATGTAACACATATGTAAGCTTTTTGCCCCCCTGATGCTGTGCTTCCACTCATTGTGGGGTTGGTGTGTGGCTCAGTTGCTAATAATGTTGAGCTTGTGATCAGAAGGTTTCCAGTTCAAATCCCAGCATCAGCAGACTGATGTCACTACTGGGCCCTGAGCCAGACCCTTGAGTCTCCGTTGCTCCAGGGACAGTCTAATGCTGTTCTCTTTTTAAAAAAAAAAAAAATAAAGAATGCCACTTTGGATAAAGGCATCTGCTAAATAGAATATATTGTTGCATCTTCATACACCACAGTAAATAAATATAGAGGAAACTCATTTGTGCTGCTTTAGTGGGTGTTCTACGTAACTGGGGGGGGGGGGGGGGGGGGCCCACACGTATGGCTGGCTATTTTGGGGGAAAAAAGGATTAATGAAAGGCGCCCACCTGACAAAGATAAATTTAATAAATTTGTG
>JAODJX010000027.1:21552929-21566587 GCA_026776945.1 Isichthys henryi | reverse complement strand
CCTCCGCGGGCCCCCCGCCGTCCCCCCGCCCCCGCCCCGGCGCCCCCCCCCCCCCCCCCCACAGACGTCTGGCTGGCTATGATGGCGGATCTCAGGATTAAGGATAGGCTCCCTCCTGACTCAGATACAGTTCTTATATGTGTGTCAGTGTCACCGTCCTGCCACGGATCTCCCTGATTTTACCGTCTGCCATGGTGTGGTTTACGCTCAGCCTGCTCTAAATGTCCTTGCAGCTCAAGGATATTTTAGAACAATCAGTATTGGGATAATGAATTGTTATCGTTAGAAAACATGTAATAACAGGAAGAAATATAGAAACAATGTAATAATGTGTAAAAAGCCCTTTTCGATTCACAGAAGGCTGACATGAATATCCGTCCTAAGCCCTTCCTCATTGTTTGCCCGCTCACACTGATGCCCATATTGTTTTAGGAAGGATTTGATACCAGCTAGAATTGGACTGTGAACCTTCACGGGAATTTACTGCTACTGTTGCTCCAGTTTTAAAAAATCCTCGAGTATAATTCTTTCAGTCAGCAATAGCAGCAAATTTTACACGTCATAATCCTGCTTTCCAGCTGCGATATTTGAAAGGGAAAGATGGCAGATGACATCTCTGTTGCTCAGTCTGCATCGTTGTTGTGTTTTCCTTCGCGCCCGGACAGGCTGCGTGAGCTGCCCCATCTACCCTGCACTGCGGAGCGCACCATCCTCTCTCCAGGGGAGGGCCTGTTCTCTCTCAGCAGGAGGACGCAAAAGGGCAGTTGCTTGGCTCTCAGACCCCCAGGGTTCCTCTCCGTGTTTGCCAATAGGCCTGCACATTTTGCTTTGACTGTTTGTTTTGGATGGGGGGGGCGCACAGAAAAATGTCCAGAGAGATGCACTTAAAAAAACACTTTCAACTCACTTTGGATATGAATTTGATAAGTAGCTTTATGTAAATAAGGTCATGGTATTGACCTGATGGAATCTTCCGGAAAGATCTGCTTCTTCTGTCGCTTGTTCTTCGGTCATGTGAGAGACATACTCTTCCCGGCCTGCGAGCTTCCTGATGGTGCACCGGACGTTACAGCGGGTTCGAGACTGAGATCGGGAGATCTGTTAGATCTGCTGCAGATCTCTGCCGGGATTTACATGGCAGCGGAGTTGGTCCATGCTGGGCACCGGGCGGGCGGGGGTAGGGGGGGCACCTTACACTGCCTCTTTGTCTGATCTCCAGCACGAATGCAAATAATCAAATGAAGCAGCACCGGCTCACAGGTGCGTTGACTTGTTTTATAAAACCATTAGGGTGTCTTGGCAGAGTCTGTAAATAAAGCTACAGTAGGTTTACTTTTTTGGCGGGGTGGGGGGACTGTAGAAAAATGTCCCAGGATATTATTGATTATAGTCTGACGGTCATTGGAGCAAACGTGTTTCATACTGAAATGCGACGGGACACTGTACGACATAGAGGAGACCCAGACATCGCATTTGCCTAGTGATATGCAGACGTGGGCGCTCGTCGCATTCATCATGTCCAGTGTTCATCCATCCAGCCTGTCTTCGCAGGCCAAAGAAGCAGCGCAGAGTAGAGGTGCAGATAACAGCGTGTAAACAACGTCTGCAGGTGGAAACAAGAAAAGATATCAGTACAGCGGCAGAGAGTGAGGCGAGGCGAGGCCAGCTAACACAGGCAGCATAATGTTTCAATGACAGAGAGCACAGACGCCTGCTTCAGGCCAACGCCGGTTATCACAGCCAACATCATTCAGAGTGGAACGTTCTGGTTAAAGGTTAAGACATGGGCATAGTAGGTACTTCATACAGAAGTATCTTATGGACAGTCCTCCAACAGAAAGCCATATGCGTAATTTAGAGGATAACAACCAACCTTTCAAACCGGCTATACATGGCTGATGTCTCTGGCTTAGTGGAGAGTCAGGCTCGTCGGAAATACAGGAGGCGTGTGAGTCAGCGGATGGGTGTGCAAGAGAACGGGCGTGCGAGAGGACGGGCGTGTGAGCAGACAGGCGTGCGGTCCACGTGGAAAAGGTGACGGGAATCTGTAAAGGTGGGGATGTTGTGGTTCTCAGGCAGGTGAGTGCGGCTGAGGTACCACGCAGCGGACATGCGGGGGCGGGGGAGGGAAATGGGGACGAGGGAACGAGGTGGTACTGCTGGCATGGGGGGGTGGCTGAGTCACTCAGCTAGGGGGAGGGGGGGTGCACATGGGCCAAACCGCTCTGTAGCCTGGAGCCAAAATGCAATCTGTGCTATTTGGTTAACAAAATTAGGCGCAGGGTGACGGCAGGGGGCGGCGCTGGGTGGGGGGCGTGCATGGGGCTCTGCCGCTAGGGCTGCCCTCCTCAGTCGTGTGCAGAGTCGCTCCCGCCTGCTGCTGGAGCCTCTCCTTCCCATCTGACCCCCGACGGCCTCCTACAGTCAGACAGCGCACACCGTACACGGGCATATCCCTGCTTTGCCCGATGGCGGAATCGGGAGTCCCTGCGGGCCTGCCGCCCCCCGACAGCCTGGCCCCTGCCCCAGCCCCCACGTGCTCCCCCCGCCGAGGCCCCTGCTCCCCCTGCTACCTGCTCCTCACCCTGGTCTTGCTGTTCTCGTCTCTTCTGGCCAGCTGGGTGGTTCTGCGGCTCACCGTGGGAGCTCGGGTGAACCCCTTCCGGATCTCATCTGGCTACAGCCAAGCGAGCGACGCGGGAACCGCCGCCTTCGATCCGGACTTCACCACCAACTGCACCCTGGGTAAGATCCCCACGTCTTGGTCACTGACAGCTGGCGTTATTTACTCTGACACGTTTTTATCGTTACTTTTTACAGCATAGTGTTACCAGTAGTGTTTTGTGCCAAAGTACCTGATATGTAAACAATAATAAAAACATTTACATGAGATTATTTCAGCACATTTCTTTATGTGGATATATAATGAATAGTGTGTATGTATTTTCAAGAGTTCAAAGATTACAAAAACTTTATTGTCATTTGTACAAGTACAACTACAAAGAAATGCTTTGCTGTGTGACTCCCTTCTGATTTAAACATGCAAAAATATATAAAGATTAAGGTAAAAGGATGTAAGGGTCGACCCTTACAAGACACAAATCTCTAGAAATGTTCCCTCCTTAATATTCTCACATGCTGGCAGTCGTTTATGAATTCCTTCATGCTGCGAGGTGCGTTGACGATATTTTGCATTCAGATGGGATGTGATTGTCAGGTGGTCACACATATAATCTGGTTAGGATCACACATCCGTCACAATCAGCCCCGTTCAGACCGCAGTGCATGCATGACTTTGCGTAACTTTCGTACTGTATGCGCACTTTTCTTACCTTTAAAGGACATGGTCGCAGGCTGTGATATTCACCGTGTTCCTTGTCTCTGTTAAATGGGGGGGGGGGGGGCTGTTCATGTTTCAGAGATCTAATGGTCTCTTCAGAGCCATGTGGACAGAGAGAGGAAATGATAAAACGGTGATAAAATGTACGGGAAGCTTCCAGCAAATTTATGGAGAACAATATCTTCTGTTTGTGTGAAATTCCATTCTCTTCATCTGCTTTTTTCTCTCTTAAAAGTGCTATTGACTTTCATTGAATTGTGTTTGGTGGTGCTTCTGAAAAGATAAATTTTCTATTTTATGTGTAATTTTTATGTATAATTTTGTTCTCTGGGCTTTAGTTTGGGCAAAAATGAATGACTATCTTGTAAATGAGATCTGCAGGCTTCTACAAGGACGTGGTATCTGAATCTGCTGGGGGGGCACTTGCTTCACCTGCGGGGGAAATCAAAGCCCCTTATCAAACGCTGAAGAGGGGAGTCTGTGATTTAGCACATTTACACTAAAAATAAAATCGCTCCGCACCACAAGTTCTGCTGAAAGTACATTCAAAGTGTTCCACACTGTTTATGTAAATTACATATTTTTGCAAAGGGAACCTGTTTTTAAAATGAACTCTTTACTCAAAATGTAAGTGAATCAGTTAAAAATAAAAAATGGATACCAAGTACTGGTACTCAAAAAGGAGAAGATCAGTGAATTGCAAATGATGGAATTTGTCTGAAGTCTCATTGAGAGGTAGGAGAATCAGCCAGACACACAGGCACACTCTAATACATAGGCACACTCTAATACACAGACACACAGACACACTCTAATACACAGGCACACAGACACACTCTAACACACAGACACACTCTAACACACAGACACACACAAACACACAGACACACTCTAATACACAGACACACAGACACCCTCTAATACACAGACACAGTCTAACACACAGACACACACAGGCACACAGACACACTCTAATACACAGACACACTCTAATACACAGGCACACTCTAATACACAGGCACAGACACACTCTAATACACAGGCACACTCAAACACACAGACACACACACACACATACACACACTCTAATACACAGGCACACTCTAACACACCGACACACTCAAACACACAGACACACACAGACACACTCTAATACACAGACACACAGACACACTCTAATACACAGGCACAGACACACTCTAATACACAGATACACAGGCACACTCAAACACACAGACACACACAAACACACAGACACACTCTAATACACAGGCACACTCTAACACACCGACACACTCAAACACACAGACACACTCTAACACACAGACACAGTCTAACACACAGACACACAGAACACACTCTGATGCACAGACACACTCTAATGCACAGACACACAGACACACTCTAACACACAGACACAATCTAACACAGACAGTCTAACACACAGACACAGTCTAACACAGAGACACACTCAAACACACAGACACAGTCTAACACAGAGACACACTCAAACACACAGACACAGACACACACAAACGCACAGACACACTCTGATGCACAGACACAGTCTAACGCACACAGACACACTCTAACACACAGACACAGTCTAACACACAGACACACACAAACGCACAGACACACTTTGATGCACAGACACAGTCTAACGTACACAGTCTAACACACAGACACACTCTGATACACAGACACAGTCTAACACACCGACACACTCTGATACACAAACACACACAGTAACACACAGACACACAGACACAGTCTAACACAGAGACACACTGTAACACAGAGACACACTCAAACACACAGACACAGTCTAACACACAGACACACACAGACACGCTCTAACACACAGACACACACACTGATACATGCTTGGCCTTCTGTTTGGACCCCTCCCTACCCCCTACCATGGTCGTCTGCCGGGCAGTGGCTTTAGGGGATGAAAGAGACCCCCCGCCCACACCATGAACACACCCCTGGCTAATTATTTTCTCTACCTCTACCACACAGAGGTTGTCCTATTCTGATGACCCCCTGTTCTGGGATCACGTGCGCTGGAGTCCCCTACCCTGCCTCGTTATTCTCCAGCAGCATAATTAGTCTTTGGCACTCACAAAAACACACAGTGTGTTTAGGTTCCCTGTCCTCCTACAGGTAGGCCTATGGTCCAACGACTGCCTCCGAGGTCTTAACGCTGCAGTCACGTGACGAACGCCAAAGGTCACATGACTGCCTTGGTGTTTATTGTTTTTTTTTTATTTTTATAATAAATCCAAAAGGAAAAATATCCCATTCTCTGTCGTTCCTGCTCCTCTCTAGTTAAGTCAGGGTTCCGGTGATTGAGTTAAAATGGAAATATTTAGCTTGTAATTAAGACATATTCTAAGTTTTATGTGGGGTCATGCTAAAGGACCTGTCCGGTGAGAGGGCAGCGATAACTCCACTTCATTAAAAACGCTTGTACCACGATCCGCCGATCTTCCCAAGGGCACCCTCTGGACTCCCCTTTTTTGGCTGCGGTGCACTAACAGGCGGGGGTTGTCGACCCAGGGTTTGAATTCAGTGCGATTGACTCGTACGAGGAACTGAGATTTGGGCCATGTGGGTATAGCATCGCCCGCTCTGGCAGCTTCCGTGTCACATGACACCATGAGAGATTATCACACATGCCCGTCACACAGCCCTGCTCCCTTCCTAGAGCTTTCTGTGGCTAATCGCTAATTATTCTCCACGATGATCTAGCTTATCTTTGGTGGCGTCTCCACTGCTGGAGCGTATGTCATGAACGGATGTGTGGCCGCTAATTTACTCTCTCTGGAAGGTGCCGGCACACGTGGGAGTCAGTCACGAGGTTGCTGGAGCCTGTCAGCAACGGGAGTGAAACCCACGGCTTGTGTGTGTGGGGCGGGGGGGTGACCCGCAGATGCTTTGACATCATTTGTTAACTCTTGTTATGGGGCCCAATTTGAAGAATCCTCATTGTTTGCTCTGGTGGGCGGCAAAGGGGCATCCTTTGTCAGCTGGTGGGGGCACTGGCACCGTGCCATCCCCTACTCCTCCTCCTCCACCTCTGATCCATGCTCCCCCGGCCACTCCGCAGACAGCCTGTGAGGCGTGTGTGCCTTCACACATGCGATCCCCTGGTATTTTCTGATGATATTGAGAGAGGCGTCCCCAGTGTTTTGGCCGCCCGCCGAATGCTAATTCCTCCCCTTAGCCAAATTGATCTGGAGCGTGAAGCAAGGCCTCCAGGTAACACCGTCTTCCATGGAAACACCTAGAAACTACCGGCCGGCGTGATGAAGTCTAGGCGGCAGCCCCGCCGCATTAACGTCAAGCACTGTAATAAACATCCTGGTGCTAAGCTTGGCCTTGGCTAAATTAATTATCGAGAAGAACACAAGCACGTCCACGCTGACTCTCATCTCGGTTAGATGCAGGTCTGCCATCTAAGCACCTGGGAAGAGGGTGTAGTTCTGGTGCCTTGTCACCTGTATCGCCCCCTACAGGTGTCAGGGGCTACTTATAATTCAGGCAACGCTAAGGTAGCCATTTTGTGGCATGCGAGTGTCTCATTCCTCATTCCGTGGTCTCTGCCCTGGAGGGAGGTTCCGGCATGGAACCGGCTCACCAAAGACTCATCCGCTTCGGCCTTTTCTCCGATGCCCCGGGGCTGATATTGACTCGCATAATCGGACTTTCCTCTCTGGATTCAATATCCTTGTTCTGACAGCAGAAATGAATGTCTGCGTGCCGATCACATAAATCACCCGCCGTGTTTTTGACGGACTGGTCGTCTGGACTGTTCACCCCCCCATGTCTCATTAGGCATGGTCTGACCTAAGTTTGGATGCATGCCACTCTATGCCCGTCCCTCCAACAGTGTCTCCATAATCGCCTGTTTGTCGCACATACGTCCGCCCGCTTCTGCATATATGAGAGTGCCTGTGGCGCCTACGATTCTTCAGTTATTCCGTTGGGCCCATGGCTCTGAGCGTGACTCATCTTGAGTTTATGACTTGCGACGGAGTCACTTAAAACAGCAGCTCATTGTCCCGGCAAGCAGTCGGTGACATCACAGCGCTACCTGCTTTACCCGGGATGGCCCAATGGGAGCGGGTGCCTATGTCCACCTGACGAGAGAACCGGAGCCCATGTGTTGCTTCGATACTCGTATCAATTCAGCTGCCAGGTAGAGGAGGACAAAGCAGGGGTGGAGGGGGGGCATTATTCTCCTGTGACCCTCCGCAGCTGAAGCCATTAGCGTCGACTTCACGGCCATTTTTTCCCTTGCTCTCTTTGGCGGGGGGTGACAGAGATGGATGAAGCCAGAGGCTTCCGTTAGCCAGTCAAGCGTGGCCCGCCAGAGTTAATTGAATTCTTAAACAAGTGCTTCCTGCACCGAACGAGGCCCAGGGGGACCACAGGGTCTAAGCCATTGGAATCTGCTCCACGCGCTTGTTCAGTCTGAGATGAGATGTTTGCGGAGGAGGAACCAGGCTGCCCTACATCCAATTTCAACATGATGGGAACCTCGGCTTGTCCAAGATGACATTTGATGTCATATTAATAGTGTGACCAAAATATGATTATAGCGTGACCCATACATGTGAGTCCTGTCTGCTTTCGGTGTGCTGGTGGCACATGATATTCCAATTAGTCAGGGACTTACTTCTAGGAGCCTCTGAAGTGTGACTCCTATTCTGACTGAGTAAGACTGTAAACCAGGTCCTTGGAGGACTGGTCTTCACCACCTGAGCTTTAGACTTTATTAGGTCCCGGTGTGACTGCTCATAATGGAGCCTGTAGGATGGGGGGGTGGGTATTATCATCAGCTGCCAATCACTGGCTCGCGTCCCATTGGTTACATTGCTGTACCTCAGTGGTCTAGATCATTCCGCGTACACCATTTCCAAGTCTTTCCTCCCCTCACTGTCTGACTTGCCCTGGTTAACCAAGAAACACTAACAGACCTCCTTCTCCACCCCCTCCGTCTCCTCCACCACCTCCTCAGAGGTTACACTGCAGGTTGCAGTTCACTCCCGAGTTCATCGTGCATCAACATCAACGACAGCAGGATTTGGATAAAAAATCCCTTCTTACCGCACGGGAAAAATTTTACGCCAGTTTGCATTCCGTATTCAAATAAAAGTTCCGAACTTCCCAAATTGTGCTAGACAGCCAATTTTTTAGATTCAAATTAGGCCCGGAAACTTCCGGAATTGTGAACCAGAGATAATTTCTCAGCGGGGGTAGTGCCAGCCTATTCACAGGTGTTGTTAGTAGCGAAGCTATGAAACAGTACCATTGTTTGATTATTAAATGCCATTTTGCCCCTCCCCAAAATGTTTTTGCTCCCCTAGCTGAATGCACCCCCTCTGAGGGCTTTTATCTCCCTCAGTGCTTCTCCGTATATAATAATAATTCCTTTATTTACCATTTGCAGTAGCATGAGTACAGGTACATTGGAATTGGACTTATTCTCCTCACTTATCCTGTCTTGCTCTACATAGACTGGGGGGGGTCACAGTGTAGGGTCAGCCACAGACATATGACAGTTCTTCCGAGGCCGGGGCTCCACTGATCTTCCAATCACCAGCACAGAGACTTAGCCCTCTGAGCATCTTACCAGGCTAAGTGACCTCACCGGTCTCCTCAGTCAGAGCCAATCAGAATCAGGCCTCCAAAGATGGCTGTCTGCTATTGGTATATTTAATGGAGGATGGTTTTAGATTAATAGACTCCAGTAATGATATTTATAAATCAAAAGCATGTTTTGCAGCAACTAATTTTGCAACCTACTTATGAGTTTATAAGCCGGGTAATAAACAGCATTAAGAGAAGCATAATGATGTCTGTCTTCATTTAACAGCCGTCCTCATTACATGTGACAGCGCGAGTTGGGCTTGATGGAGATGCAGCTGAGTGCTGCGTTTGTGTCTCGTCACGCAAGCCGGCGGGAAGCGAATGTGTTATATTAGAAAAATCTCCATGTAAACCAAAGCTATCTCTCTGCCCGTGACCCCTGCTGCCCCCTCTCACACATAGTGACCTCAGCTGAAATTGCTTCAGAGCACACGGCTGACCTACACGTATAAACAACCTCGAGATTTCTGTCGCGGGAGCGGGGCTGCCACGTTAACTCAGCAGGCCCATCGTCCACCTGCTCCATGCTGCCCCCTAGTGGCCAGTGCCTGGCCGCACAGAGCAGGCAGCAGGGGAGCATGACTGGGTGTGGGGAATGCGCGCAGTTGTGACAGATACCGCAGCGCCATGCAACCATCCATCATGGCTGGTGTCCGCTTTCCGTTAACCTGCGCGTCTCCATTGCGGACATACATCATCCTTTAGAGTAGATAGGTGCATGGATACCATCATTCCCCCCAGCCAACCACCCCCACCTGCATCCCATCTTCCCTTAACAACATCCTCGCCTGCGGATTCACACCTTCCTGAGTCCTCCGGGATCCGCCGATTTATCGTTTTTTATTTTTTTTTTTGTGGTATAGTCCCACCCGCAACATTCACCGAAGACTCCCCTCCGCGATTCCATGACCGATGTCGACCGATGAACAGCTTACTGTTAAGCTCACCAGTGTGAACTGCACTGGTGGGGGGAGGGGGCATCTTATCAAGTCGCAGTGCATGCGGCCGCCCATCGAGCCCCTCCCTGTTCTCAACTCCCTGTTTTTGCCACGCGTGGGATGATTAAAAGGCTGTTTGGGGTCGAGGCCACAGCCGCCGCCCCCGTGCCATGCCGGGAGGACATTAATTAGGGTAACAGGGAGGGCACAGAGCAAGCAAGCGACCGGTGCTGTAAATGAAGCCGCGAGGCATGTTTCTGTCAGCCATTAGCGAGATACTGCCACACTGACGGGCACAACTGTCCCCCCAATTAGTCTGTGTGGTGGGGGGAGAGCCGGCCGCGGTGTGGGGCTTGTCCTACTGTATTCTTTTAAGCAGGTATTTGTGATTTCAAGGCCAATTATGTGGGAAGGGGCTTCTGTGTGAGGCCTTTAACTGGGGCCATGTGTCTGATGCCTGTGAAAGGCCGTTTGGTCTCAGCCCCCCGCGTTTCTGCGTCTCCCCGCAGTATATGCATGCGTTGTACATAGTGGCCGCTCAACATGCGCAGTCAGTTTCGAATTAGCTTGTGATGCTGTTGGGACTTCGGCTCAGTGGGTAGCACTAATACTTCACCCTTGCAGTGCCGAGGGTTCGAATCCCCTCTTTGCTGCGTGCGGCATGGACAGTAACTACCTCTGTTTTGCGAAGGACTGGAATCCCATCCTGGATATGCCCTGTGCCGCCTATGAGAGGCTCCAGGCTCCCAGTGTCCCTGATCATGATAAACAGCTGTGAGATGGATGGATTACCCTTTGCATGTGTCCTGATCTGCTCAAAGTGATGTAAAGCACAGTACCCGATGTACTCCAGGTGGGTGTGCAGCTCTGTGACGAGCTGCACTGTCTGGACATCCAGCTCGCAGGACTTTGCTATAACCTTACGATCAAAGGGACTTGGGTCGGCTCAGGTCAGCCAAGTTCTTCTCCACACTCTCCAACTTTTAATTAGGCCAGTGGAGCGCCATTCATTGCTGTCCGGATGCGAGGCTCCCACAGAATCGGCAAACAGCTGAAGTCAGAGGCCCCCGTGCCGCTAATTCGGCCTTAGCCTCCCGGGGGCGCCGGGCAGGCCGCGGTGCATAACATCGACATGCCGGCGGTTTCTGTGCGTGCCGACCAGGGGGATCGTGGGGCCAGTGAAAGGCAAAACAGTCGCAGTTTACAACTACGCCACAGACGGGCCAGAAGCTATTTACATTGATATGCAAATACAGTCAGCGCTTGAAGCGTGAACTGATGCTATCAGCAGTGTCGCTCAGTCCCTGCATTGTTTCGTCTGCCCAGCCGTCCCGCTCCCCCGTTACATTACCGTCCTCTATGCAAAGCGGCGCCGTTAGCGTTTCTAGGGGACACGCCACAGTTGACTGGCCAAGATCGCGTTCGTCCTCCAGCGATGCTTCTTTGTTTGGTTTTGTCATCGTGGTGACAGAGCTGCTATGTTATCGGTGGGAGTAATTCGCTTGCCTCGGCCGGCTTCGGAGCCCTGATTAAAGTAAGCGGTTGCCATGGTAAGGATCGTAGATTCGCCTCGCCAAGGACATGTGTATTTTTCCACTTTTGTGGAGTCTCTGAGCTGGATGTACAGATATTTGAGCCTTTTGTGAGAGATTTAAATCCAAGAAGTTTATGAATCTACGTCACATTAACGGGAACGAGGGCTATGGGGGAGGGTCAAACTGGAGTGGTATCTGATGTTGTGGTCTTATTTTCAGGTTCAGATCTTTAGGAAGGAACTGCTGTTGGACCTTTGAGTCCCTCTGTTGTTCTCTGTTGCTGTTGAACCTTTGTCTGTCCGCAGCCTCGTCTCCCACGCCCAACATCACCCTCCAGGGTTGGTACCGCTGTCACCAGGGACCGCTGATCGCCATGGGACACATGTGCGATTTCCGGACGGACTGTCCCCACGGCGACGATGAAGGACACATGTGCAGTGAGTTCCATGTTCTGTGTCATGTTGCTCTTGAACCCTCCTTTATTTGGGCCAGATCTGGGATCTTTTGAGGGATTAGATGCTGGGGTTATCCGCGGTACCCTGTGGGAATACCTGTGAGGCCTTTTATCAGCGAGTCTTTGTTCCCGTATTAATGGGCTTCAGCAAGGTATGACACTGGGAGATTAATGCTGCACACGTGTTGTTAATTAATGTATTACATGCACACAGTGGTTCATGGAACAGCTAAAAGTCAGTGTGCTAGTCTACCCTCACATTCAGAGGCAAAACGATTCAATAGGAGAACTCAACAAGCCATCAAGCAGCCATCTTGACTTCTCTGAAGATAACCTCTGTGATTCTGGTTATTTAAGACATTAATCTTTCAAGTAAAGCAATGTGGACATGCAAGGTAAATGTGGAATAGTTAGTTTAACACCAGGAATGTTACATAGTGCCTAGCTAAAATATCTCTTTTTGGTATACGGATTTGCTTCGAGCTCAGAGGATCTGCGGCCTTCAAATGGAGCTTAAAATGTGCTCTGTGTATGTTTCAGACTGATATATTTCTTGTGATCCTGCACGTTCATATTTCTGTGCCAAGCTCAAGTTGAGCGGCTTGTGATTTAAGGGTCCAGCTGTGTATGAGGTCATCTCAGGCCCTGGACTCTGCGAATAAGCAGTATAGCGGGGGTGGCTTTATGGGCGTCCTGGGGGGCATACAGGAGATGCTGGGTGAATCCACAGCACATTTCGGCACTAGGGATCATATTAGGTTTTACTGTGAACCGTGTTTGTATTACGAATTGTCCTGCAACGCATAGAGTAGCATTTTCTGGTTCCAAAGTTTGGCCGATGCTGAAGACTACTGGTCCAGCCCACAGTTGTGACAAAGTACAACCTTTTTCTTTTTACACAAGTTCAATCTGTGGGACACTGAGCCCATTTTCGTTTACATCACTATGTCAGCAGAAACAACTCTCTCACTGCACTCTGCTGCGATCTCTCTCTCCACACACTGCAGGCTAAATCGCTATCCTGGCAGCAAAATTATTGCCACTTTCATCAACAAAGCACTTAACAAGTGGAAACAGTTGGGGGGGTGTGGGGGGACTTCATCAGAGGAATTGTGCTGAATTAGTGTGAGTGTGTGCCACATACGTCTCTAGAGATGGTGTTGTGATTTCAGTTGGTGAAGGCATTTCCCATGCCATTCTGTGATCCAGCGATGTTTCTGTTTATTTCGATAATTAATATAACATTTGTGATCCCCCCCCGGATACTGGTTGATGTGTCCACCATTATGTTTAACGGCCGCCGTGTCTGTAAGTCCGTTCCCGGCTGGGCAATGCTCAGATTCTCCAGGGGAACACCTTACGGATCAATGGTCTCCCTCCCAAAGATTCCGATTGCACTCCAGGAGATTAGGGGGAGAGATCGCCTTCCGCATCAGCGTCACTCGCAAAGGTCACGGCTGCACCATCGGGCCCTTCTGTGAGGAACGTGGTCCGTCGCAGTTCCACCCCAGATGACCACACCAGCATAGCTCAGCCTCTCCTTAATACGAGTGAGACCTTTTAAAATTCAGTGGCGAAACCGAAGATATCTTTGCATCAACTTAGCGTGCATTGCGAGCTTGTGACATTCTCAGAGTCTTGGCAGCTAAATTTTTGGGGGGGGGGGGGGGGGGGGGGGGGGGGGGGGGGGGGGGGGGGGGGGGGGTGGGGGGGGGCGTGGTAGGGGGAGG
>JAODJX010000027.1:21522151-21537835 GCA_026776945.1 Isichthys henryi | reverse complement strand
CCCCCCCCGCCCCCCCCCCCCCCCCCCCCCCCCGCCGCCGCCCCCCCCCCCCCCCCCCCCCCCCCCCCCCCCCCGGCGGCGCCCGCCCCCGCCGGCCGGCGCCGGCCCCCGGCGGCTCGCTTGCATTCTTTGTTTGCTGTTTGCAAGTTTGGTTGGCCTCAGAATGTCCCATGTTCTTCTCGTTGAAATAGGAACATCCTGCATCTTCATCCTGTCCTTATGCTCTATGTAAAGTGCCATTCAAAAGTCTGGACACACCTGCTTTTAATGCATTTGTTTCTATTTTAGCTATATTATTCACGTTATAGTAGATGACCTTGAGGCAATGAAGTGATACGTATCAGATTTTGCAATGACCAAGGGAAGTGTTCAGCATTTCAAAATTTCCTCAAATTTTAGACTTTTCAAAATCACCCTTTTTGCTTCGCTGACAGCATTGCAGACTCTTGGCATTCTTTCAGCCCGCTCCCAGATGTAGCCACCTGGAATGATTCTCCAAAAGTCCTGAAGGAATTCCCACAAGTTCTGGGCACCTGGCTCACCGTAGGTTTTCGGTCAGAGATTGCGGCAGTCAGGTCATCCACCCTCATTGGCACGCCATGTTTTTCCTTGTTCACAAGACAATACGTACAACCTTGAGGAGATGGGCTGTTATCTTTTTGAAAAACCAATGTTTGTTTGTAACCGTGCCCAGACTTTTCACTAGTGATGTATGTGTTTTGCTCGTCTGCTCACTTGGTCAGCTGATTTCTGTCATGCTTCCCTGGTGAAAGCTAATCCTTATTTTATCTTTGATAAATTCCTGCCAGTGGATTTTCATTGCCTTGTTCTCTAAAGCATAACATAACCTGTTGACATCAGCTAACATCTTTGTACTGTATCAGTTAAAAATAAAGAAATGTGGCATTAGCCAGTATCCTTGGAAGATTTGGGGTTATGACCTGACTCAAAGCTCATATGACTGTTCAACTAGCAAGGGGACTCAAACTCATGACGTTCTGGACACAGGCATAGATCATAACCCACCGACTTATCACACCCATAGGGCACTGACCTCTAAAGGGAGGAGTGTTTCTATCAAGTTCATAATAAGGCTACTCGCTCTGTGCCAGTCATCCAATTTTAATCCAAATTTTTATGAAGTGTGCGAAAACTTCTACCACGCAAGACAAAAAAAACTTCATAATGGAACATTTCTAACATTTTTTTTTTAAATAAAAACTCACACTGGAAAAATATGCTTGATCTGCTACACATATTTCCCTTGTAAGTATCCCTTTAAGAAATATAGTCTTAAAAGAAATAAATTTGCGATAATAAGGTACGGTGCAGTGACCTTGCGGGTCATGGCGGATTCTCTTTCTGAACAGCAGTTCTCCCGACAGACTCCTTTTCCGTCGATTCTGTAAAGCAGAATTTGGGATTAACAATTGCTGCATCAGTTTGGACTCCCATTCTTCTCTGCAATTTGTCGGCATTCCTTGGTTTAATGGGGATATAATCCTTATCCATTACTCCCCTCCATCTAGCTGCTCGCTCAGTACAATAGCAGACACAGGCACAATAAGAAGTGAACAAAAATTAAAGTAATAACTATAATTGAAGGAGAAGGAGCGGCATCCTGCTTTTTAGGGTGCCTGTCTCCTTCGTCTTCAGTGGGGGCCATTTGAGTTGTGTATCCTACCCTATGGCTTTGCCAATGGTGCAACTCAGAGGTATAGTGTGGTCAGGTGTTGTAAGCTCCGGTGACCAAACAAAGGACTGTTAAATATCCCTGGGAGGAGGTGGGGGGGGGGGGGTAAAAAGCTGCCCCCCACCAAGCATGAAAAAGTACACCTGCTTTCCCAACTCCCCCAGCTTTCTCTTATGCACACCTTTGCTATCTTTGGGGATGGCTGGCTGTTGTTCTGCCCACCCCCTGCCCCCAGCACCCAGGGAGTCGGGCTGAGAAGTGGGAGGTTATCGATCGCCCGTGGGACAACATAATACAGCAGGCAGATTTATGCCCGTGAGGAGTATGTTTGTGCAACGCGCTCGTGTGATGAATGTGCCGTCTGAGTGCTCTGGTCACTTTCTCATGCAGCTGTAAATATTCACAACTTTACAGTTGATTCTCTCATTTGCTTTACTGGTCGGCAACTATTTCTATGCCCCTTGGGGCTCAATCTGGGCAGATTTACACACTGTCCCTCCCATGGGTGATGCCAGCTGTGTGACACTGGTTTCAGCACAGGTTACAGAACTCCCTGACATAGCAGGGCCCTGACCATGTAGCATCTCTGGCTCACATCCAGATGGTGTGTGTGTGTGTGTGTGTGTGTGTGTGTTCCTGCAGCCAAGTGGACCTTCCACACCTGTGGAGCCACTGGACCCGTAGGCCCCACCCCCACTCAGTGCAGCAATTCCTATCGGAACACCAACATCAACATCACCGTGGGAACCAAGGGGATGCTCAAGGGCGTGCAGATGTGGAAAGTTCCAGAGACAGGAACCTACAGGTGAGGCCAGCCTCATACAGCACGGTCCCACCCATATCAGGCAGACAAACACACTCCTGATCTCCCCCGAAACACACACATACACACCTCTCCAGCAAGGACACATCTTGTACAGGGATAAGAGAACGCTGCCAAAATCCATAAGTGACCATGCATTCTCTATTTCACAGGACATCACTGTTTCCTCGGTGCAAAATTTCATGTTGTTAATGCCAAGCTGCTTAATTACTTAATTAATATAAGGGAGTAGAAATGTGAGGCAGTATTTCCGAAACAATTAGGTAAACAGCTGAGGAGGTGCTTGCTGTAAATGGAGCTGAAATGTTAAGACATTAAACACTATCTGATACAGTCCCGATATCAGGTAAACAAACTGAGTTAAGAAGGTCCCTGAAAAGACCATCCATTTCAAAGGAAGCGGAAGCTTCTGGACTGATTGTTACAACAAACGGAAAATGTTCAGTCACTCCGGGCGCCGTCCCTTGTCACTGAGTGTTTCTCAATACCAAGAACGCAAAGATCGTACTTGTGGCCTTGGCAAAACCGGTTTTGGTAACTTGCCTTCCAAGAATGAACTTGGGGTGCAATGAATCATAGGATTGGTGTCATTTGGCAGAGATGTGATTGATGTATCCTTCATATTTGGGGCTGGGCAAGAATGACGTCCGGGGATTTTTACCGTCCTTGTGTATTTGGCAATGAAGGATAAAGTAAAACGGGAACACGTGAATACAAGTATAGTCAAGTATGCTTATTGAGAAACACACACTGTTTTGCTGAGAGGGACCAGAACATTTAGAAAGAGTCTGCATCTGTCACCCGCAGGATCACGGGCTACGGGGCCGCGGGTGGCCGCAGTGTGGTGGCCACGGCCAGGTCACACGGGGTCTACGTCACCGCAGACTTCCACCTGCAGCAGGACCGGCTGCTCTACATCTTGGTGGGACAGCAGGGGGAGGACGCCTGTCCGAACGTGGGTACCCCTTCCTCATGGACCCTTCTGCCACAAGCAGGCAGGCAGGGGTGCTGAATCGGAAGCTTTGTGTTATCTCATCTGGGTAATCGCGATGGGGAGATGAGGTCACATTAAACGTCCGAGGCTGGAATGTGTGTTTAATGTCTCCTTGTTGGGAGGAGCACAGGGTTTAGCTAGCGCCCAATCTGTCCCCGACCAACCTTGCAGACTGCTGGAGGTCTGATTTATCGACCAACCCCAGCACCCTCATCAGCTTCCAATGGCTAGAGCTGATTTAGGACTTGGCTTCCCAGGATCTCTCCTTATCAGTCCGAGTCTTCAGGTCCTCAGTTTTTCTGACCCCATTCTCCATAAGCCTTTTGTTTTAATTATGCATTTCTACAATTATCGCATGGTAGAGGAATCACAGAAGTCGTCCATTGAATAATATATTCTTCTGTCTTCTCTTGCAGTCCAACCACACGCTCAACAGGTTGTGTATAGAGCAGACATTGCACATTGATAGCAAGACCAGAGCAAAATTGCCAGGAGGCGGAGGCGGAGGGGGTGGAGCCACGTACATTTTTAAGGTGGGACTTCCTAGGTAGGATAAACTGAGGCTGACCGTACATGACAGTGACTGGATCTTCTGAGGCTGACATCACTCATATTTGCAGATGGAAAAAGGGGTTCCAGTGCCCCTGCTCATAGCGGCTGGTGGTGGGGGGCGTGGCTACAGCAGCCAATCAGAGAGCCAGGAGGAGCTGCTGGACATAGACCCCAGTGTACTCGGGCTCAATGGACGCTCAGGAGCTGCAGGTATGCACATACCTCAGAGCGCTACAATCCTCCATCCCTGTCTCAGACTGTCCCTGAAAATCCTCCCATGTTTTGGAACAGACTTGAATGGTACAGTTACTGAGCAGGATAATGGGTGTCAGCGTGTCCGAGGCCCGCATCTGGAGCCCGACTCGCACATCGTAGTGTGCCGCTTTACCCCAGCAGGGAGAAGCTGCCATGGCATCCAGTGTTTTTATTCATCACTTTCTGTCACCTCCGGCTGCGAAAGCAGAGGCCCCTCGCAGCAGGAACGCCCTTTAAACTGGCCCTTTCTCGCGTCACGCCCGCCCCTCTGTCACTAGGGCACCGCAGCTCAAGTGGAGCATTCTCCACGTAAAGAGCGGCGCCCCCTGGCATCTGATTAGAGAGCAGCATCGGGGAAGCAGGCCTCCGCCATGGCTGCGGAGCGGACTCACCGGAGTCAGCTGCGCGACATGCGGGGAATTTAGGCAGCAGGCTGAAAAGATTAATTGAACATTTGCATGATTGAAGGAGGGGAGCTGGCAGGGAGCCAGAAGGAGGCTTCAGTGTGTCACGCGTCATGCTCCTGCTGCCTGCGGAGGGAGGCCCCGCCTGTCTGTGATCTCTGGGCTTCCTGTCATCCCACCCATACTTCTGGGGCACCTTTGCTTTCTAGATGCTTCTATCTGAAACTTCTACCTGATTAAAGTCATATATTACAGCAGCCTCCCCAACATTTCAGCCTTAAAAGTACTTTTAACTATGAAGCAAAAAATATTCTTTATGTTTTTAAGGATAAAGAAAATACCAAATGAAGACAAAAGATGGCAGAAAACAAATCCTTTGGCCAAGGGCCCTCACTGCCTGTGATGGTGTGGATATGTTGTTTCACTTCTGCTTCAGTCTTCCGACAGCAAAACGCTGGTCATTTTCCCCATATTGACCTTGAACCTATAGGCTGCTGGTCAGGAGCTCGGATTCATACTGGGCTCAGGTCCCATGGGCCTTACGTGTTGGACATTGTGTTGCAGGTGGCGGTGGGGGCTGGAACGACAGTATGCCAGTGGCGACTCAGGGTGGTAGGCCTCTCCTGCTGGGGGGCCAGGGGGGCGCGTCCTGTCGGTTTGGCTGGCAGACACGAGGGGGCTTCGGGGGAGGGGGCGGAGCCTGCTCCTCTGGTGGTGGAGGAGGGGGCTACAGAGGTAGGTCAAATATAGAGACACGTCCTTAGGGACACGCCCGTCTAGCTGCTTTCCGTCCGTACTCTTTCCCCTAATCCGCGCGTTCCTTACTGTCATGATGCAGGAGGTAGCACCGCTCGGGACGATGACCCGAGCCACGATGGGAAGGATGGCTCATCTTTCGTCAGTCCCATCGGAGAGACCTTCATCGAGCCTCTGAAAGGTATCACGCTGTTCTGTCTAATTCTTCCATTGTGGTTTGAAGTTAGTCCTGTGGTCTCGTTTATCAACTGTGTTCAAACACGTGCAATTTTTGTGTAAACCGTGTGTACGCACATTTTTACGCATAGAATGGCATTTATCAATTTCTTCCATAGGACAGTGCGTATATTTATGAATACTTCCGACCATGTGTACGCACAAACTCCTAGCAGCAGAGAACTTTAACTGTAGCACTGTAAACACACTTTATTACTGCAGCCTGTAAACCAACAGAAGCATCTTACCTATTTCTGTTAGCCTGGGCTCATCCATGGGCGACGGAACGACTGTCAGTGTCACCATCGGGAATGAGTCCTGCTAGTGATATTTTGCTTACGATGGCAGCTATTTTACCATGCAGAGGTGACACTGACATGAGGATTGGGCCACCCCCCTGTGGCACGGAGGTGGGATCTGTGGGCAGCGATCGGTGGTGGTCATTTTCAGATCGAACCATTTGATATCGTATGAAATACACTACAAACAGGAATAAGGACATAGTCTCTTAACGGTTTCCATTTCTCCAGCACCTTCGCCTATCGTACGGTTCGCCGTGTGTTAATTTCTAAGTTATATGCCCATACTGTATATGATTCCGTGGAGGCTTTTTGTTTAATTTTAATTAATCTTGCACTCACAGTCACATTTAGAACGCGTGAGATTTATCAACGTTCACTTCTTCTGGCTGATCATATGCACGAGTGATAAATACCAATTTTCCTGTGCTTGCTGCCGACTGGCACCAGACATTTAAGACTTGTTCTAGGGACACTTTGATGAATGAGACCCCTCGTCTGTCCATTAATCTGTCCTCGTCTGTCCACTTTTTTAAACAGGTTTCACAAACAGCAGCTGACGGCTGACCCCGTCTCCTTCTTCTTTTGGCATCTATCAGGGATCGAGGGTCACGGGGAGGTCGTTATCTCGCCCGTGCTGAACTGCAGCCACTGCGAGACCGGCGATTGCCATGAGAGCGGCGATGATGTCGTGTGCTTCTGCGAGGAGGACCTGGTTCTGGCAGCTGACGGGGTGTCCTGTGTCAACACCACAGGTAGCCTGGAACCCGGGATGGAACCAAGGGGAACCTTTTGTGGTGATAGTCATTCAGGGCTGTTCCTGGTGTAGATGTTGGGTCAGAAAGGTAGCATGTGAGCAGATTTGATGTATAAACTGAACCAGACCAGGGACCAGGCATGAATAAGTAAACAACAGTGAATTATCACAATGCATATACATTCGAATAAAATATGGGTACATTACTTAAATGTTTTAACCCAGGGATGTCAAACTCCGGTCCTGGGGGGCCCTGTGTAGCTTAGTTCTTTCCCCGTTCCTCCACAAATGATTCAGCTCAAGATCTGATCCTGTTACTTAATGTAGTGCATCAGGGCCAGTGTAAGCAGCTGAATCATGTGTGTTAAATGAGGGCAAACTCAAGAATGTGCAGGACTCCAGCACTTTTAACCTGATCTTTACCTGGGTTTTTGAGACCTAGAATCAGGGGCATAGGAAGCATTTTGAATGTGTGGGGGGGGGATACACTGGCATACAACTAATATTTAAATGTGGGGGGGGTCCAAACGAATCATTATGAAGTGTGAGGGGGACACACTCCGCATGCCTAGAATGTTCTTTAAGTAGCTGCTGCATTAGCTGCAGGTTTATTATTGTTTTCAGCCACATTAGATGGACTTCATTGATCCCAGGGGGAAAATCTCAAATGAAATTTAGAGGAACAAACCAACCGTGATCCTTTAATAGAGGATGGCTTTTGATCCGTCGACTTCTGGCTTACGGGCCCAGTGCTACGGACCATGCTGCCCTATGGGCTATAAACTATTCCTGAGCACTTGCTGTATTTAATACTATCTCATCTATTGCAAAGTCACATTCTCAGTGTGGTTGTTTTGAAGAGTAAAAGATGACAGTAAGATTGTGTAATTAAAGTACACTGTGCTCTTAATCAGCATTTGGTCGTTAATGGGCTAATAACTCAATTTATATTTATGTCCTACGATCAATGCTGCAGCCAGAGAGCTTATAAAACTGTCGTCGCCGTGCCTGAGAGACGTTCTCGCTGAGGAACACCGAGATCCTGCCAGAGAGATTTATGATTGACTTTTCATAACCCTCTCTCTTTCTTCCCTGCAACTCTTGGCCACTCTGAGAATCCGTAATTAATTCGCTCAATAAACAAATGGTGGTGTTTTGCAATGCTTGTAACATCATCAATAAAAATAATTATGAATATAATGGGGGTGGGGGGGGGGGCAAAAAGATTTTAATTAAGATTCCTGTCCGGGCTGCGGGGGCATGGCTTGTTTCCAGTGTCAACGTGTTTGTATTGGGTCCTGTGTGACTTAGGGAGGTGATGCATTAGGCCTTTGTATTCTGTAAACGTCTTCCTTGTGCTGACGCCCCCCCGTACCTCCTCAGTGCTGATCCCTCCGCTGCCACCTCCCCAGTTGGCCTTGGGTCTCTCCGTGGGTACCTCTGCCCTCATCGCTGCCCTGCTGCTGGCTGTTTCTGGCGTCATGATCAGTGAGTATCCTGCTCACACGTGCATGCACTAGCAAACATGCTCCCAAAATTACAGACAAGCAAGGGCAATTCTATAAGGTGGCGGTTCTTAAGGATTGTTTAAGGAGAGGTCATAATTCATACAGAGGGGGGAGCCTTATCAATAACCAATAATATGTTTTGAATTAGTGAGTGACAGGGGAGGGGCCACTCCAGGGACCAATCAGCTTTCAGCTTGGGTCAGTGTGCCTGTGGCCCCGCCCCCATATACAACCCTGGAGACAAGTAACAGACACAGAAAGCACGAATACATGCAGTAAGACATGCAAAGGATGCTGTGCCGCACGCCCCCGTTCAAGTGCGGGGGGCTGGCCGCAGGGCCTTATCACCCTCATCCACACACCGCACGGCTCTGATTTACAGCGGCCGGCTTGTGCCAGCGCGCCGGTAATGAATGAAACCCTCCGAAGATGGATTGCTAGTTAACGGCTGTGTGACAGTGCTCGTCCATTAAAGTTTGATAAATAAATACGGCGATATCTAAACCGGGGTGTTTACAGCCGAGGTCGGGGCACCTTCCTTGGCTCCGGAGCTCCCACCAGCCCCCTCCATAATCTGATGGAATTCACATGTGCGTGTCGCCAGTGTACAGACGCAAGCATACGGAGCTGCAGTCCATCCAGCTGGAGCTGCAGAGCCCCGACTGCAAGCTGAGCAAGCTGAGGGCCTCCACCATCATGACCGACTACAACCCCAACTATTGCTTCGCTGGCAAGACGGCCTCCGTCAACGACCTGAAGGAGATTCCACGGCGCAACATCTCACTCACCAGGTGGCTAATCCGTTAGAGCTCAGCCATTGTGAATCCCTCCAATTCCTTGAAACTGTTTATGTTTTACTTATGTAGCAGGCACTTATATCCAAAGTGCCATGCAGTTATGCAAGAAGCCAGAGACAGACAGTTAAGGGCCTTGCTCATTGGCCCAATAGTCAAATCACTCTGCCGACCTTGGGATTTGAGCCGGCGACCTTCCGCTTACACGCAGACCCATGCTCGCCGGAGTTTTACTTACGCAAAAATATTCTGAGAGCAGATGGAACAATGATTTGTTCGGAGAGATAGCCAATCAAATTCGGGACCAAGACATCTGCTTGGGTGGACCCACCTCATCTACAGTTTGATTGCTTATCTCTCGACTCCCATGAACCAGACCCCACTGAAACCGCCCACCTACCGACCCCAAACCTTCATAGCTGTGTGTGGACACTCAGTTCATGTCAGGGGTGGGGCCATAAATTAGCCAATTAACTAGGGTTTTTAGTTCTATCAAAGGCTGTAAGATAACCAATAAAGCTGCCTTTCCCCCACATGTGTGTGTACAGGGGTTTGGGCCATGGTGCATTTGGAGAGGTCTATGAGGGCCTCGCTGTAGGCATACCTGGAGAGCCAAGCCCCATGCAGGTGGCTGTAAAGGTAAGGAAGCCCCGCCCCTCTGGGTGTTTCCTAAGGGTTTCTTGAAAGTTTTTATCATTGGTCTCCGAAAATGGCACGCCAGCTGTTATGAAAACCATAAATTTGGCCAGGCATAATAATTCCCAGTAAAATCGCCCTGTTCAGAACTGGCAACGCAGTAGCTCAGACCTCACCCATCATCATCCATAGCCTGTTGGAAAGAGTGTAATGTGCCAGTGATGGATACTCACCATCAACCACTGAGTATGTTCCCACAATCCCCTGTGCCTTCATTAGACCCTTCCTGAGGTTTGCTCCGAGCAGGATGAGTTAGACTTCCTCATGGAGGCTCTGATCATCAGGTGAGTTACATGCGCGTCACACCATCCTACATCTAAATACGTAAGCAGATTCGCACATAATAGGGCAGAGCAGACTGTCCTGTCATCTAAATTGAGCCATTTGCTTTACACCAGGGGGCACCATAGAGCATTTACAGGGGGTCCACGGGGACATATTATAAACGGATCTTGAGATTTTATTGTCCGCTTTACATAAAACATTAGTAGCCGGTCCTTACTTACTTTCATTCAAGGGTCCCTGGTTTAAGAAATTTTTACTTTGCTATTACAAAGAAAATACTCTAATGGGCTACTGAATCGCAGTGGTATGTTATATCATCAGTGGGTTGGGGACCGTCAATATATTTTGACAATCCAAGGGTTGGTGGTCCCCCTTAGTATATTTTGCCGATTGCGATCGACCAGTTGGCCACCAGTGAAATAAAGCATTACCCATTAATCATCTCGCGATCAACCTGGAAACACGCTGCGATTGACGGGTCAGCCACCCTTGGGCTAAACCGACTTACCTCCAACAGTAAGTTCAACCACCAGAACATCGTGCGCTGCATCGGCGTCAGTCTTCAAGCCCTGCCGCGTTTCATTCTGCTGGAGCTCATGGCAGGGGGAGACCTAAAGAGTTTCCTCAGAGAGACCCGACCCAGAGTGGTAAGCCCCGTCCCCAACACAGACCTAACCGTAGTTTATGAGGTCAGCCGACCACATCTCAGTGGCCTAACATCTGGCCTCGACACACAGGACCAGCCATCTAGCCTGAACATGGTGGACCTGTTGAACGTGGCCCGGGACATTGCTCAGGGCTGCCAGTACCTGGAGGAGAACCAGTTCATCCACAGGTACGCCCACGTTCTGAAAAAACATTACATTAGATGAACTTCAACAACCACTCAAATATAGTCCAATTTCATTATGCCGAATGAGTGTTTATGACCAGGGACTGTTCGTGTTTTAAGAGTGTAAGGTAAACCAAGCTTTTGCAGAGATACACATTCAAAGCTCTTAAGCATTTCAATGAAATGAAAAGAAATTAAGCTTTATTTGCATTTATACAAGAATAGATATATTGGAAGAGAGATGTTTTCCCCCATATATCCCACCATGCTCTCCTTTTTAAAGACACACACACATATAAAGGTGAGTGTGAAGCTTGGGGTCTGCCACCCACCCAGGACCCCTGGGGCATTTTCAGGAGGTTAAGGATCTGGCCCAATTGCGATAGGACACTTCTGCTGTGTGGGCCTGATGCTGTCGCCCACCCCCCCCCCCAATCTCTGTACCTGCAGCTAAAGTTTCCACTCCTGAACCTCAAATCCTACAGGCCCCCCCATGACAAATGAGGACAATTAAGCCTCATTTCAGAAACATGTGCAATAAAATCATCAATCCGCCTAATGATTCCAGGCGGGTGGTGAAGGGGATTCTTTTTTACGCTCAGCCCAATCTGCACGAAGTATCTGCTGACGTCCTTGGGCCTCCTCTACTTTATGGAGAGCCCCTTCAGGGCCGCCTCCAGAATGATGGTTTCCGAGGTTACGCTGGCCGACTGTCCACGCCCGCAGAAATTCACCGGGGTCCTCTTCGTGGCAGACAGCTGTCAGCGTTTAAATTGGGTTTTTCCCCGGCAAGGCGCAGCCAACTGATGCCTCCTGCCTTCCTACAGGGATATAGCGGCCCGGAACTGCCTGCTGACGTGCAAAGGACCGGGAAGAGTGGCCAAGATCGGGGACTTTGGGATGGCCAGAGATATATACAGGTATGCATGGCGACGTGGGTTCGCTGTCGATGAGGAACTGGGATGTGAGTCTGACAGGAACCTTTCACTGCATCCCACACTTTACTGCTCTGTTCTTCAAACACCTGTATCCATCTGGGTACCCAGAGGCTACAACTAACCATCAAGATTTGAAACAAACTGCAACATCTGCCAATTTTCTGAAATATCTGTAAAAGCCTGGAGTGAGTCATTTTGAGAATAATGTGGCAAAAGATTGGAAGGCATTCGAATTGCACAGTTCCTCAGGGATTAATACAATACGAGCGGCTTTTAATTGCCGGAGCTGATATACCCATCTCATGCTGGGAGTCCTCTAGAGGCTTCTGTGAAAATGAAAGCTGTTGGACTTGTCCCGGTGCGCTTTGCGTCACGTTCCTCGTGATGTGTGACGCACTCTGACCCTCTGTCCCAGCCATCGGAGCCAGACACTGCCGATTATTCATGCAGGACAAAGAATAATTCTGTCTGACTGTGTACTCACCTGACCATAAATCTCACAGCTGCTTGATGGACGCTTGTTTATTTTTTAAAGGGGACGTACAGCGTGAACATTTAATGAATTAATGAACTCCTTTAATGACATTATTCCCATTACAGTATGGTTCAGAGCACAATACTGTGGGATCTGACCCTATAAAGTTCCGGGTCCAAATACTTTAACCCTTAGTTCAGTGTCTGGTCCTCTATCTGTCTGCCACTCCTGTGTTTCCTGTGGCCTGTCCTTCATTTCAGTGCCTTACATGTAAGTTCATAGGGGTATGTCCCTCCTGTGGTGGTCTAATGCACCCCTGAAACCTTAAATGTCTCCCAGGTGACAGACGTAGAAAAGGGTTGTGTAACACAGCAAATGGAAGTCTTCGCTCAACTTCTTGTCTTTTATCAACCTCCCCACACTGACTTTCTGTGCTGTTAGACGGTGAAGACTGTGATACGTATACGGTCCCACCAGTCAGGCAGATTTCTCTTAATTCTGTCAGTCCGTGTCCTTCAGAATGTTCAGAGCAGCTGCTCTCAGCACCCAGCTCCTACTCCAGCTCCCGGGGCCCACGCAGTACCAGCTGCAGGTCGCTCATGCAGTAAAACAGGCGCTGGCTGTACGGGGTGGGGAAGTTTAGGTGTCAGGTCCAGTGCTGCGCTGAGAAGACTGGTGATAACGCAGTCGAGGAGTAAACCCAGAGACATGGAACTCATGGAATATAATTACAGTGTATAGATGTTATGGTGGAGGGGGGAGGGAAACAGGAATGCAACATGAAGTGTGAAGTGAGGTTATGTAAAACGCAGAAATGTCTGTATTCATGATGTGTTTCTCAGAATAAGGGTGGGTTACGAGCAGAAAAAAACTCCTGAAAATATGGGTAGTGAAATGGAATCTGTCTCCTAATTGATAAGCGCGAGAGCTAGTTGCCGTGGCAACGGCAGTGGGACTCCGAGTCCGCCTCTCATCATTGTTATTCTATGAGGAGATCTGGTCATGCCCTCTCTGGTGCTGTCTGCAGGTAATGTGCTGTAAGGAATGAAACCTCCGAGAAGCTGACTGATGTCGGTATGCATGTGTGTGCGTGTGTGTGCGTGTGTGCACATGCCTGTGCAATCCCATAGGGCGAGTTACTATAGGAAGGGCGGTAGGGCGATGCTGCCCGTCAAGTGGATGCCCCCTGAAGCCTTCATGGAGGGAATTTTCACCTCCAAGACGGATACCTGGTGAGGACGCACACATGCATGCACACACAGACCTGTATCTTGATGGGTATTCTCTCATTTCTATGTACAAAACCCTAATCCCATATATGATGACCTTAACCCCCACCCAGCCATAACCTTAAGCATAAGTAACCAAACAAAATACAAGACTTTTGGCATTTTTAGTTTTTGATTGTGGTCACAGATCATTTTAATTGATTTTTTCCCCTTGTGCGGATTGAAAAAATTGTCCCCACAAGGTCAAAGTAACAGGTCTTTATTATGTGGGGGCATTTGTAATATATACATGCATCCCCATAGACAGACAGACAGACACATACACAGCAAGCTTACCCAGACATGCAGATCACATGACTATCTGTGCGTCCCCGAAGACGCTCTTCCCGCTCCCTTCTGTCTGCTCCCCCCCGTCTGCTCCTGTTAGTATCACTCTAATCTTAGCTTGCCCTGTTAGCATCGTCTGTAATCAATGCGTTCCATGGAGCCCATGAAGGGGGGGGGGGGCAGAGAAGGCCTGGAGAGGGAGCCTGACGGAGCTTCTCATCATAGTTATTCACAATCGCCAGACACACCATCTAGGGAGTTTCAGAATAACAACACGCACTGCATAGCCGATTCATCCAGAACTCGCTTAAGGCATTTTTCTCGGTATCAGATCTCAGACTTACACTCCTGCTGTCACAGTCTGCCTTGTGCAGCTCCCACTTTATTCCTGTCCTCCACCTTAAGTGCTACCCCTCTCCCTTCCCTCCCCATGTCTGCGGCGAGTTCAGGTCCTTCGGCGTGCTGCTCTGGGAGATCTTCTCCCTGGGCTACATGCCTTACCCCAGTCGCAGCAACCAGGAGGTGCTGGAATTCGTCACCAATGGGGGCAGAATGGACCCTCCTAAGAACTGCCCCGGGCCCGTGTGAGTGCACGTTCCATTGCCGTTGTGCTTCAGGTTCAGACGTTGCCTCCGACAGCCTCTGTCGCTACAAGCGCTTTGCGGTCCCCAACTGTAACATACTTTGTGCCATATGGCAGAGAACAAAGATGCTGATTTAGACCCGACGCTGGAAATGACCGTACACTGCGCATTACCACTGACAGCAAATTTTTTAAGCGTGACGTATTCGGAGTGCACAAAGATACATATTCTAACTACTCAGACCCTGTTTTAGCGTGACTTACAAACTGTTGTTGACATATGTGTTGTCCCAAAACGGTGAACTAAGAACCAAAACGTAAAATGACTGACATACATCCGTGTGTCCTGCATGCCTTCTGACAGTGGATTGCGCATGTGCACCCTTGCAGTTACAGAATAATGACACAGAGTTGGCAGCATCAGCCAGAAGACAGACCGAACTTCTCCACCATCCTGGAGAGGATCGACTATTGCTTACAGGTTGGCCAGCTATCACTCTCGCATGCCGGAGATCGCCTATGGTCGCCTAACGTAAGTGACTGAAAGTGTCCATCACCCGGCCCCACCTTCTCCCCTATCCAGGACCCGGATGTGGTGTCCGTGCCCCTCCCCGTAGAGTACGGCCCCCTCCCTGAGGAAGAGGAGCGTGTGCCCATGAGGCCCGAAGACCCCACTACCCCCTCGCTGCTGGTGTGCGTCCCGGGACAGGAGGTAGCTCCCACGGGGGAGTGCAAGAAAGAGGCAGACGTGCCGCTACAACCCAGTCAAGCCCCGCAGTGCCCTCAACCCGCCGGAGGTCCTGAACTTCCACCCACCCTGGGAGTAGCCCCTCCTCCACCCTGCTACCCACACCTCCAGGTGCCGCAGGTGCCGCCAGCAGCTGCCAAGCCCGTCTCTGCCGCTGGCCAACCTGCCGCCGAGGGCGGCCATGTCAACCTGGGCTTCACGCAGGGCCAGCCCCCTGAGAAGGAGGGCCACAACGGCAAGCCCACCAACCTGTGGAATCCTACATATGGCTCCTGGTTCCTGCAGCAGCAGCAGCGGAGGCAGCAGAGGCAGGTGGTGGGGAGGGCACTGGGGGAGGGGCAGGAGCATGGGGGCCGGACTGTGGGGGAAGCCGCCGGTCTGCAACTCCAGCACAAACAGCTGCTCCAGCAGCAGCATCAAGGCCTTTGTCGGCCGCTGCTGCCCGCCCCCCCCCCCCCCCCCCCCCCCCCCCCCCCCCCCCCAGATTGGTGTGGCGGCCCCGCCCCCCCCGCCCCGAAAG
>JAODJX010000027.1:21491454-21505333 GCA_026776945.1 Isichthys henryi | reverse complement strand
CCCCCATCCATTTCATTAATACGTATCATGTAGCCATGAGGGACAGCTGAATACAGCCATGTGGAGAAACGCCACATGATAGCAGATGCAAGGTGGCGTCCCCTGCTGGGCCTGCGAGGCCACCAACCTCCGCGCCTCAGTATGATGGTGAAAATAATGTAAGTAATTAAATTCAACCTGGTTACTTCTGCTATTTACCAGCCATGACCCCCTGGCTTCAGCTTCTCATCATGCTCCGGGGCTGCAAAATAAGTTTGGGGATGAATTACTGCAGCTTGTTTCCAGAAAGTGCCCAGGGGACAAAAGTAGATTAGAGAATAAATAAGCAGGTGACAGGCCCCCGCATGTGTGACTTCCTGGGGGGGGCACCCTAGACAACTATACGAAAAAGGACAAGAACAAGAAAAGACAGGAAAAGGCCACTTGGCAATGAAAGGGTGCAAAGTCCTGAATCTGCCTCTGGCAATATGGGCTTGTGTGCAGGTGGCCTCGCCGGGCGTTTGTGGGGCCGTCTGGAGGGTGGCCTCGCCGGGCGTTTGTGGGGCCGTCTGGAGGGTGGCCCCGCCGGGCGTTTGTGGGGCCGTCTGGAGGGTGGCCCCGCCGGCCGTTTGTGGGGCCTTCTGGAGGGTGGCCCCGCCGGCCGTTTGTGGGGCCTTCTGGAGGGTGGCCTCGCCGGCCGTTTGTGGGGCCTCCTGGAGGGCGGCCTTGCCGGTCGTTTGTGGGGCCATCTGGAGGGTGGCCTCGCCGTTCGTTTGTGGGGCCTCCTGGAGGGCGGCCTCGCCGGTCGTTTGTGGGGCCATCTGGAGGGTGGCCTCGCTGGCCATTTCTGGGGCCATCTGGAGGGTGGCCTCGCTGGCCATTTCTGGGGCCTCCTGGTGGGCCCCACATGTGTGACACAGCTAAAGTAAATAACGTAAAAGATTCCTCCTGCCTACTTTGCCAACATCCCACTTCCCTGCCACTGCAAGCACCGTCTCCCCCGCTGGTCTCTCGGCGCTATTCTGAGCCCTGCTGCACTTCCACTATTCCTATAGCAGATCTATGAGTTTCTGGCCTGGCTGGTGCTTACTGTAGCCCCAGCCACAATACTGCTCGCTTCTCAAGATCAAATGATTCATCCAAGCGAATGACCAATAACCTGAATCGGCTCAGTTATTTTCAAATCTGCATCTGTGGCAACCAAAAAGACATTAAGTGCTTCTTCACCAGCCGAAATGAAAGCATGTGGAACTACAGGTGACTTATGGTCCCCTACAAATTAAAAAGCAATGCCTGTTCAAACCCTTCCCCAAGGGAGCCCCCATTACCTGCAGAAGGCATGCAGATGTCCCACACCTGCACACACCTGTTTGTTTACACCAGTCCCTCGCTTGTTTATAACTGCAGTAATGTTACACCGCCCTGCTCCATAAGTGAACTGCCTACCACACCCACCCATTCCCACAGCTCTGACGCACCCTGAAGGCAGGGTTGGCCCCCATCTCAAGTAGGCACTTGACAGCAGAGACACACAGGTTGGACGCGGCGATATGCAGGGCGGTACCGAAGTCAAAATCGCTGCAGGTGGCGTCCACTTCTGTAAGAGGAGCACACAGAGAAGCACACAGTGACTGGAAATCGTATCCGTGTCCATGTGTATATGTTCCTGTCTGTGTCAGTCTCCAGCAAGCCTGCGGGACTCACCTCCCGGCTGCGCGGCCTCCAGCACTACGTGGATGAGCTGTGGCACATCAAAGTAGGCCGCGTAGTGCAGCGCACTCATGTCAGTCCAGCGGCTCCGCAGGCCTGGCTCGGCTCCAAGCGAGAGCAGCTGTCGCGCAAAGCCGGCCGCCACTTCTGCGTCACCTGCGAGGCAGGTCCGTTATCCACGCGCATGCACAGACAGCAATTAAGAATAAACACCCACAGACACGCAGATGCATTTACATGCACATGCCACTCGGGGGTGGCCTACCGATGCCGGGGGCTCCCGCTTTGCAGCAGTAATGGAGCAGACTCATGTCTGTCAGGCCATCTCGGTCATTGATGCCACAGCCTCGCTTCAGGATCTGCGAGGCCCACAGGGGGTAGCCAATGATGGCACAGGTACAGTTAGCGATCAAGCAAACAGCACAGCAGCTGGGGTGTCAACATTCCCCAGTAAACCAAGCCAAACAGGTTAACTTAAACCTGTAATTCAAGCCCAAGCACAAAATCCCCCTCGACACTATAATAATACAGCAAGCGGCTCCTGTTAGCCAAAAAGACCTCAGGCCTAATCATACCTGTGAAATGTGAAAACGATAACTGTAATGATACAGCCTGGCCTAACACAGCCAACCCCCACAAACCTGGAAAGCCTGCGAGCGAAATTCTCTGACCAAGACTCTGAGATTTGTATGATACCCTTAAGGGCAAGTGCAACAGTCTTATGGCACAGGCCTCCATGACAATTCCTGGGGGGGGGCTCACTAGGAATACAGCCCAACGATAAAGCATAAATTTGTACAGTCGTTGGTGAGAAAGTACAGCAATAACTGGGGTCAGCGTCATAAGAATCTCAAAAACCCCAGAATTATGTCAACCAGCATGAAGAACAGTTATGAGAAAGCATAGTTGTGCGCTGATGTGAGGACTACAGGATGTTATACTTTGATTCTGGATATTTCCAGAGGCCTCTGAGCAAAGCAAACAAAATATATCTGATTCACATTTTGGCTTCCCTATAAGATGGTTCTGCAATTTTTATTGTTCTTACAGTAACAAGTAAACAAATAAAAACATTGCAATAAAGAGTGAGTCTTAAGAGTGGATGCTGAGGGGAAATTGCTTCTCTCATATTGAATAGAACAGACAGATGTTATTGAGCAAGAGAGACAATCTACTACAGGCAAAAGCTGATGGCCCAAGTCAAGCACAAGGGTAAAGGGCATTTGGGTGTCAAAATGGGGCTTGCTTGATGTACAACACAAACTTCACTTAATGAATATATTAGCATATATTATAAAATATACAACATTTAAAAAATAGTTTTAAAGAAAGAGTATTCGGGGGCTGGCAAAGTTACTTTCAATCAAGTCAGTGTGATAGAGAGAGATTAAGTGGGGCTGCATGGAGTGGAGCTAACAGTGGAGTACGGGGCCACACAGGTGGGCTGACCTCATTGCCGATGAGGTTGATGTTCCTCTGCACCTGAGGTACCCACTGCCTCAGCACAGCAAACAGCTCCGGCACGGTGGTCTGCGGGTCGACCAGGACGGCACGGCACTGTGGCTCGCTAGGGTCGAAGAACGTGAACTCTGTCGATGGGAAAACAGCAGCCAGCTCATCTGTTACTCCAAAGCAATATTTCTTGATTGGATTAATATATATGTATATTATATTACTACCCCTCAGAGAGGTAGAAGAGAAAGCACATGTAAGAAGAGACACACACACGGGGGGAGAGACACCCACAACCAGTAGTATGAGAGACCACAGTACTCATAAGGAAGACACCAGAAGTACCAAACTGTGAGGGAAAAAATAATTAACTTCCAAAAGAGAACCTAATCCTTTGATTTTTTTGTTTAAACAAACAGTACAATACTATCAGCTAGGCCATTAAACCCTCTGTTTAATTAAATAACAAAGGACAAAAAGGCACTGAGAATTAGAATTAACTGATGATATAATTCCAATGCACCAAAAAGGAACAAAAGTCTATAAAGCCATTACAAACCAATGAAAAAGGACAGCACTTCTTTGAAAATAAGACAAGAAAAAGTTTCCCATGGGTAAATTCTTCAGTGTGTGTATGTGTGTGTCTAACCCCAACATCAACCAATCAGCTGATCCTCCATAAGCCCAAATGTGTGCCCAGTATGTAGAGCCCTGCTGCGAGAAACACAGACTTCTGTTAGCACCAGCATGTTTACATAGTGAAATGGTGGGAGCCTGAGGAACGCAAAGAAACTGCACGGCGTGTGCACACGGTGAAATGGCGGGAGCCCGAGGGATGCAGGGAAACTGCACGGCGTGTGTACAGGGTGAAATGGCAGGAGCCCGAGGAACGCAGGGAAACTGCACGGCGGGTGCAGACGGTGAAATGGCGGGACCCCGAGGGATGCAGGGAAACTACACGGCGTGTGTACACGGTGAAATGGCGGGAGCCCGAGGAACGCAGGGAAACTGCACGGCGGGTGCACGCGGTGAAATGGCGGGACCCCGAGGGATGCAGGGAAACTACACGGCGTGTGCACGCGGTGAAATGGCGGGAGCCTGAGGAATGCAAGGAAACTGCAGGGCGTGTGCACGCGGTGAAATGGCGGGAGCCGGAGGAATGCAAGGAAACTGCAGGGCGTGTGCACGCGGTGAAATGGCGGGAGCCTGAGGAATGCAAGGAAACTGCAGGGTGTGTGCACGCGGTGAAATGGCGGGAGCCGGAGGAACGCAAGGAAACTGCACAGCACTTCACCCATAAAAGAGAGAGGAGTGTCACAAAAAACATTACAATAAAAGTTCTTCTTTAGTCCTCTTTTATTAATGTCTGTGTATTCTCACCACAGTCCAAAGGCATCGGGGCAGACGCCACTTGGTGGACAACAGGCCGGTCAAGGTTATGGGAAAGGCTTTGGTGTCTAACCAGGACAGAGTCTCCCTGCGATGACTCGGGAACATCCTCCTTGGTCATGTCCCTCTCAGGACCTGCAGGGAGAATGAACAAAACATACAAGTAATTGCCCACTTTTTGCAACGGCGTCTCCAAGCACAGGAAACATGACAATTTTTATTCGCACCCAGTTTATCTGACATAATACTACTGAATTATAATCAGAAATATAACTGTAGCCCACAGGACAAATTTGTGATGTACACAGTGCAGAGAGGGACCAAGACACATGCAGACCCAGTCCAGCAAGGCCAGTCCAAAGAGGGGCTGGGTCACACTGAGGTCCGGGCCATGATCACCCTGGGATGTGTGTTGGTCCAGGCTAGAGATGGGCCAAGACAGGCTCACCTTCTTTGTGGGACACATTTAAATGCCAAACACATTTTGGGATGTGCATAGATGCAAGCCAACAAGGGGCCAACATGTGCTTAGGTTCAAGCAAGTGAGAGACCAATATCCCAGAGAACGATCAACACATGTCTAGGGACAGGTCAGATGGGGGCCAGGGTGTGCTCAAGTTCCAGTTCAGAGACATCAAAATGCACATAGGTCCAACCCAGAGGGGAACCATGTCTCACCTATGTCCAGGCCACACTCGCCTTGGGAGTGAGGCCTACATACGTCCATGCCAGAGAAGAATCGAGACACGTACATAGGTCCAGGATGCATTCTCTGTAGGATACATTCAGGTTTAGGCCACGCTCGTCTTGGGACATACATAAATTCAGGCCAACAAGGTCTGGGATGAATCTAAGGGATGGCCAGGAATGAGCATGCCCTCCCCTTGTAAATACTTGTACATCCCAAATCCTGCCCTCACCAACCAACCAACAGTATGGAGCACTTATGGACCGCATCGTACAAGGTCTGGCTGCACCTCTGAACAGGGGACTGGCATGAGCTTAGGACTAGGTGTGACAAAGCCCACCTGCTCTAATCACCAGCACACTGGGGGGTATGGATGCATTGAAAAAAACTACAGATGTTTGGCATCAGTAGTACAGCAGTTTGCATGCTGGGGAAGCAGCATTAGTTCACTGAGGTCATACACCTGAATAAACTCATCAAAAAGGCCAGCTCCATCACAGGAGTGGCTCTGCAACTACTGGAGGCAGTGACAGAGAAGAGGATGGTGGCAAAAATTAAAGAACATCATGGACAATTCTACCCATCCGTTCCATCAGGCAAAGTCTTTTCATCCACCAGCTCATTCTACCACCATGTACAAAGAAGCCCCACTGGGGGTCCTTCCTACCTGTTGCCATCAAATAACTACAATGCCTCCTGCCACAGCCATAACACACCAGCAGGCAGCCAGTCATTGCTCTTATAAAAGTCTGGTGCAATCCGTTTGCACGTAAAAAAGCACATATACCTATTAGAGATGCATAATATATCAGTTAACACACCTGTATCAGCCAAATTGGTCAATATTTGAAGCCCGCAGCACCAAGGGCAAAACTACTAAAATAATTCAATTATTGCACTGGATCAGCCATTTTCTGTAGAGGAGGACAAGGGACTTTGTTGGCTCATTCACCACTTACAAGGTCTCAAGTAAATGGCAATAAAATATATACACCCACAAAACATAATAAGTATGTATCCTCGTTGAGTATTTTGTGAGTTAAGTACCTTGACTGAACCAATGAACAAACCTAACAAACATGAAACCAGCTCTTATAAGGAATCTCTTTGCTTCAAAGTTTTCTGCTACAAGGCAGTACATAAAAGCTATTACAGACCAGTCCTTCTGAGTTGACCCCACTGCATGGCCCCTCTACACAAATACATGTGTCATATGACCAACTGTGCAAGACCTATCTGGACCTGCATCAGTAACTGAGAAAAATTCCGAGCACTGACTGGAGTCTCGCTTTTAAATGAAGAATTGAACTCGGTACTATGTGCTTTGTCAATTTGTAGAAGTGACAAGACATCCTTAGCACTAACTGAGGCATCATCAGGATTTCTCATCTGAATAAACACTTGAATTAAGGCTACGACAGCAAGTGCTCCAATAAACTACATGACTCACTTGATCAGAATAAAGCCGGTTGTGAAACTGAAAGCAGCTTTCAAAAAACAGCTACAATTATTCCTGACAAACTACACTATACAAGATCATTTATAGGTATATCAGAAGTGGAATGGGGAGATTCACTCAACTCAAGGGGGAAAAAACTGAACGATTATGTATTGAGAACAAGATAAGCAAGATAGTTAACTTTGGATACCAGTGCGAAAGAATGTGTGACTGTCCATACAAAGTTTCTCTCTCTAATACATGCACACAAACAACTGGCAGCCCAACTTACTGTTATTCTGACCCAAAGATTCACCATCCTCCATAAAAAAGGATCCAGGGCCCAAATGTTGGAGTCAAAGAAAACTCAAAATAAGACAGCAAACAACTGAGCCCCTGCAATATCCCCCTCTACAAACCCTGATCCCCATGTCCCTGGACACTGCAGTCAGGTTATTTATAGCACAGATATTCACGGTATGGGTATAGTATCCCTACCTCTCTCTCACTGTCACTCTTTTGGACATTCTCATCTTGATGCCTCCAAGAATATTACATGCCCTGGACAGAAAACCTTGCAAAATGCACACCAACACAAACAAATGAGTACTGCGCAAAGGTTTTAGGCAGTCAATGAAAATTTTTAAGACTATTCATTTGAGTAGTAGAAAAGAAAGCACCCATTTATCCTCTTTACACAAAAAAAGGGGGGGGGGGGTTGCAGGGTGCAGTAATGGCACCAGAAGGCCCAGTGTTTGTTTTGGGAACTCTAATGAAACAGGGAGAAGTAACTCAAGTAACTCAAACTTGGGTTTAACATTTTTAATTACCTGAGTAAAAGTGTACTTCAGGTGCTTTGTTTGCAGTATTAATATCGCAAAACCTCAAGAACCTGCATAATAACCTTTATGGTGCAAACCAACTTCACTAGTGGGGCATCGAGGCAAACCAGACATAGTGCATACGAAACAGCCAGGCTGTCCCTTTGTACAAAAATACATATATAAATAAATGCAAATGTAGGTGCCAGATGTCTGTTTTTACATATTGTAATTTAAATGAAGTTTATATTACATATTTCATACAGAGTTAATGGTTTACATAATTCATAATTTAGAATTTATAATATACATGGTTAAAACTTGGATTTAGTGTAATTGCACTTTAATGATAAAAATTTGTACTGCCACTTTAAGCACGTAGGGAATGTGCCTGTGCGTTGCCCTTAAAAGCGCTTTAGGAGGGATTCCGGCTGAGAAGCCAGAAGTTACACGGCTTTCTAACAGAGTTGTTGTCAGCTCATAGATTTGCGTGTGCACGAGTCAGTATTTATTTGGAACCCTTTGACTTGTATGTATATGGAATTCATATCTTGTTCGCTAAAATAAAAACTGCAAACGTAAGTCAAGGGGAAGATTTGTTTTTGCATCCTGGAACACGCGTCAGCCACAAGACTCGTCATCCTTTTGAAATTAGTTTCGGAAATGCCCTACATCTTTAGTCAGAAAACTGATTCGTGTGGAAAAGGAATATTGGAAAGGATACGAGGCGCTTGAATAACGTTAGCAAAGAACCGAAAGTTAGCCGTGCACAGTGGTTGGAAGGTAACCAGACCCGTGTGAATGAAAGAAAGTTTTGGTAAACTACAACTTGCTTTGCTCTTTTTGGAAGTTTGCCATAACGGACGATGTTACTGGATAATTAGCTTGTGGAAAAAGAGTCGAAAATGACAAAGAAGGCTATTGAGGAAAGGCTGTACAGGTTAATTCAGTCTAGAAAGGCTAAGCCAGGCCACCTAACTAGAGAAGCTAATCATTGAAAGACTAATGGAAGACGATGCTAACGTGAACACAGTTAAACATAAATTGCGTTTGGACTATCAAGACTCCTTTGGAAAATTGCGCAAGATAAATGATAGCTTAGAACAATTAATGGATGTTCAAGAATTTCAGAAGGACCAAAGTTCTTGGTATGAGCCAAATGCAAGTCGTATGCATGGATTTATTCAGCATGTGGAATTGTGGATTAAAGCAGCTGAGGAACGCTCAGAACAAGCTAGGCACTGTGACGCAGACCTCCATCCGTGTATTAGCGTCTCTGCGGTGTCTGCATTAAGTAGTAAGAGCAGAAAGCGTGGGTCAGCCACGGGGAGCAAAGTGTCCAACGCTTCTTCAGTGCGCCTTAAAGCAGAAATGGAGAGAGCTACATTACTTGTACAGGCAGCAGCTTTCAAACAAAAACAAGCTCTAGAGCGTCAGGAAGCTGAATTGAAATCAAAAAGAGAAGAATTAGACTTACAAACTGCTATCGCTGCGTCCAATGCAAAATTAAGAGTTTTAGAAAATTTCAAAAATGAGTGTTCATCACAAGTGAGTCCTGCACATGTAATGAAAATGGAATCTGAATATATTCCATTACCTGTAAGTCAAAATCCAGTTACCAACAAAGAAAATGAACATGGTGAATTCGTTCTCAATCTCAGCTTATTGGCACACAACAGCCAAATGTCGTAGCAGATGATCATGCAGCGTTATGACTTGTCAGAATACAATAACAGACTCGATGGTGAAACAACAGAAAATGATGATGTTGCCACCTTTAGACATTCCTACATTCAGTGGTGATCCTCTTGATTACAATTCACTTTGTAGGAGCCTTTGAGCATGGTGTAGATTCACGCACTAAAAGCTCTAAGGATCATCTCTACTTTTTTAAAGCAGTTCGCAGCCTAAGGAGCTGATAAAGAGCTGCCTTCATATGCAGCTAGATGAAGGCTGCCATAAAGACAGTTACTTAAGCAGCATTTCGGAAATGATTACAAAATTGCCGTAGCCTATATGAACCAAGTCTTGAACTGGACACCCATCAAGCCAGAGGATGCAGGAGCTCTGAATGTGTTCTCACTTTTTCTGACAGCTTGCCGTAACACCATGGCTGAAGTGACTTACATGGATGAGCTTGATAATGTTGCAAACCTGAAAGTCACTGTAACAAAGCTTCCATACAAGCTACATGAAAGGCGGAGGAATGTTGCATGTAGCATTCAGGAACAATCTCACAGAGTCAAGTTTAAGGATTTGGTGGAGTTTATTAATAAACAAGCCAAAATTGCACTTCATCCAGTCTTCAGTGACATAAGAGATATCACAACTTTTGAAACATCTACAACTAAACAAAGAAATAACAAAGAGCAGAAAAAGGCGTAATTAAGAAGTCATTCACCACAATTGCTATACAATTGAATAATCAGGAGCCAGACATAAAGTCAAAGGAACACACAAATTCTCTTTTGTGATGGTGACCATCCCATAGACTTGTGTGGTAAGCTTAAAGGCAAGACACATGACGAAAAGATAGAGCTCTTAAAGAGAGAAGGACTTTGTTTTGGCTGCTTGAAGCAAGGTCACATGAGTAAATTCTGCAAAGGAAAGGTCAGCTGTCAGGTGTGTACTCTAACTCATCCTACACTGCTGCATGATAAGAAAAGGAACACAGCTGCTGAAACAAAGAAGACGACTAAGAGCAGTGAAACTCAAGCAATCTTCAGTGCCTTCATTGCTGCAGAGTATTCATGAGGGTTGTGAGCTGACTGGGGCTGAGGAAGATATCTGCACACTTGCGAACATTGCTGTTCAGGTCAGAGCCAAGAGGGGAAGAGCAGTGGTGCAGACTTACGCCTTCCTGGATCCAGGAAGCTCAGCCATGTTCTGTACAGAGGCTTTGATGAATGAATTGAAGCTCACCGGGAGAAAGACCGACATACTACTGAGAATCATGAATGAAGAGAAACCTATCCGTATTTACATGGTGTCAGACTTGAAGGTCAGTAGTGTGTCCGGTGAGGAATACATTGACCTTCCAGATGTCTTCACACAAAGCTCAATACCTGTAAGAAAGGAAAACAAACCACAACAAAAGGATCTTGAAAGGTGGACCTACCTTAAAGACATAAACTGATTTATGGAATTGATTGAAAGGGGCTATGCAGTGAAATTGTCCAGTGATAAACTGACACACAAAGAAGGGAAAGTGTGTGGTATATATCACACCAAACTGTATACCACCCTCAAGCAGAAATTAAGAGTTGTGTTTGACTGTGCAGCATCCTATCAAGGCACATCCCTGAACAATCTACTTCTTCAGGGTCCAAACTTGACAAGCAGTCTAATTAGCATCGTGATTCAGATAAGTGCCTGTTGCGATCATGGCAGACGTGGAAGCAATGTTCCACCAGGTAAAGGTACCTGAAGAAGTTGTTCCTCTGGTGGACGGGCGGTGATTGCAGTCAAGCTTTGACTGAGCACAAGATGACTGTGCACTTGTTTGGAGCCACATCCTCAACCAGTTGCACCAGTTTCGACTTGAGGAGGTGTGCTGAAGATCAGAGTAGGCAGTTCAGAGCTGAAGTGGTTCAGACAGTATTACAGAACTTTTATGTTGATGACTGTCTCAAGTCTGTTGCTACAGAGGAAGCAGCCATATTAATGTGTCAGGATCTTATGCAAATCTGTGCTAATGGAGGCTTCCGTCTCAACAAATGGGTGAGCAACCGACGTAAAGTGCTCAACTCGATCCCAAAGTCTGAGCTGGCTACAGAAATGAAAACTTTAGATCTGGACCATGACGAACTTTTTTGGACTGACAATATCTCCAGAACGAGACGTTTCCACACACTCGTGGCAAAGAGCTGAAACTATTTTGAATGGCTCTGATGTGGATCAGTGGAGACATGTCAGCACAGACAAGAATCTGGCTGACTGCACCTCTAGAAGGCAAAGAGTAGATGAATTCATGAAGAACACTACTTGGGTATCTGGATCTGAGTTTCTCCGCAGTCCTGTAGAGTGTTATCCCAGCACTCCATTGAGCCACACGGATATGACAGATGATCCTAAGATCAAAGGGGTCACAGTAAATTCGAATAGAAGTGGAAGAGAACATTACTCCATTCAAGAGACTGACCAACTGCTACTAATCATGGATTAAGTTAAAAAGAACTGTGGCGTGGTTCCGGAAGCTTAAAGCCTTATTATGGAGTCTCTTTCAAAAATGAAAAGAGCTGTGTGTGACCAATGCGGAGAACAGCTTAGATCGAGGTCAACATCTGATGCAAAATCAGATTGACAGTTTCAAAGCGAGCTTTAGGCATACACAACTTGCAGTGGAAGAACTGGATCAAGTAGAACTTGACATAATCAAATTCTGTCAAAGGGAGAAATTTTCAGAAGCAGATTATGAAACGCAGTAGTCACTTGTACAAGCTGAACCCTGTATTACAGGATTATCTGTTGTGAGATGGTAGGAGAATGAGTCGGGCAGCAATGCCAGAAAATAGCAAGCAGCCTGTCATCTAGCCCAGAGACTTTCACATTGCCGATGATAGTCCTCCAACAGATACATAAAGAGACTGGGCATGGAGGGCGCAATCACATGCTCTCTGGATTGCACCAGAGGTTTTGGATTCCGAGAGCCAACACAGCCACCAGAAAGGTCATTGCAAAGTGTGTGACATGTCGCCGCTTGCATGGAAAGGTTGGAAAACAACTAATGGCTGATCTTCCAAAAGAGTAAGTGATGCCAGATGATCCACCCTTTACCCGAGTTGGTGTAGATTATTTCGGCCCTTTCAAGGTGAGGTGTGGAAGAACCTTCTTGAAAAGATATGGAGTCATATTCACTTGTTTAGCCATTCGTGCAGTGCACATCGAGCTGGCCTCGTCATTAGACACAGATTCGTGCATAAATGCAATCCGGCGCTTCATAGCACAAAGAGGACAAGTGAAGGAGATTCTCTCAGATAACGGGACGAGTTTTCTTGCTGCCAATCGTATGCTGAAGGCAGCCATTGCTGACTGGAACACCTCAGAGGTTCAGCATTTGTTCCACTAGCATGGAATTAGGTGGGCATTCAACCCTCCTACTGCATCGCATTACGGTGGAGCATGGGAAAGGTTGATAAGATCAATCAGAAAGGTGCTGAATTCCACTGCAAAAGAGCAAATTCTCGATGAGAAAGGCCTTCATACAGTCTTATGTGAGGCAGAGTCGATCATCAACAGCTGGACAATCACTAAGAATGATTTGGAGGCTCTGACATCTAATCATCTGCTGTTGTTGAAAACACCATTGTTGCCTCCAGGATTGTTTGACCAGGACAAATTCTATTCACGGCGCAGATGGAAACAGGTGCAGTACATGTCCAATTTATTCTGGAAGAGATGGACTAAAGAGTATCTACCTCATCATGTTGGACAGACCCATTACGAAGATTTGTCTGCTCGTGGAATATGACTGGGCTAGTGGTAAAGATTGAGTCCCAACGATAAGCCATGTGCTAGCAAACTCTGGCATTCTTTGTCTTTTTTCTCTTCATTCTTTTTTTTGGAAATGGACTGATAATGGACTTTATATCCTTTGAAAAGTTTAATGACAAAGCAATGGACATTTAGTGTGTTTATTAATAGCATCTTTGTCATGTGAGAAATTTGGATATTTCTTAATGTGGATACTGCTCGTATTGTGCATAGTGAAGAGAAATACGGTAATTGTTCTAAGATGTTTGTTATTAGAACAATTAGGGGCTGGTTATGTAGGTGCCAGATGTCTGTTTTTACACACTGGAATTTAAATGAAGTTTATATTACATAATTCATAATTTAGAATTTATAATGTACATGGTTAAAACTTGGATTTAGTGTCAAAGGCTGTGCGTTGTGCTTGATAGCGCTTTAGGAGTCACACGGTTTTCTGACCGTGTCGTCGTCGTGTCCTGTCAGCTTATACAGATGTAGCCACTTGAATTTTCCCGTTTCCATGATGGGGCCTTGGCTGGTCCATGACAGGTCCCTGCTGGGGGTCACAATGACGTGTGAATGTGTCAAGGGCTACAACGATTCATCAAGTAACTCAAATAACTCGATTACAAAATGTCCTCGATGCAAATTCTTTGCTTCAGTGCTTTGTGTAATCCGTACGACTATGTACTGCTTAGTGATCACAGTGTTTCACTTGGAGGATTATTACTGTCGCATAGTGTACTTGCGTTGCAAAAGACGAGAGAAAGACGAAAAATGTGTAAAATCTGGAACCATTTCAAACAAAACAAAAGCAAAAATACTGTACTGTGCTGGGTGTCCATTATAAAACCGAATTAGCTTACCACAATAGCACAACGTCAATGATTCAACATCTCAACAGAAAGCACCCAGTCTATGCATCCAGTC
>JAODJX010000027.1:21451090-21468259 GCA_026776945.1 Isichthys henryi | reverse complement strand
ACAGTAAAGACCCTCTTATTACAGAATCCCTGACCTGTTTGAGGAAAAGGGTCAGGAGTTCCTCTATTTAAAAGCAAAATTGTATATTTGTAAGGTCTATGCAAACAAAGGAAAATTATGAACACATTTCTGTTGAACTGAACAGTCAGAAGAAGCATGCAAATACCTCCAGTGCATAGATGATTGGAATAACCTCCTGTGTATCCATAGACTCTGGGGCCATCGAATTGCATCCAGACAGTACAGCAAAATCCACGGATTCAACGATATCTGAGAAATCTGTGTGATCTGTGGCTTATAGCTTACTGATCAACACCCATTTTTGCCATCTGAGGAAGAGACTTACCAGAAGGCATTCCTCTCCAAATGTCTTGTAATATTTAACAAGGTTAGAATTAAATGATGGAAATCAAACTTTCATTGAATATAATAAAATATAATGTATTTCTGGATATACACATGTATAGGTAATAGCCTGTAACGCTGTCCAGGGTGAGTTTGGAAAAACAATAAATGGGTGTATGCAATACATACATTACATGCCGGTAATACATTCGGTACATGCTGGTAATACTCACTTTTTAATGCAAATATTTATGGTTTATTAATTGATATTTATATTCTGTCAGTGCAAATGTGAGACAACAATCCACTAAATGTATACTGAACTACATGTTTTGCAATCACTTTGTTTAAATTAAATTCATAGATCTGTGCACTTTACTTTTTGTAGTTAACACAGAAGTTATGTGAAAATGCACAAGGATTTTTTTAATTAGTAGATTAGTGTGTCGTCCTACTGTCAGAATTAGAATCATCTTTAAATTAAATATTTTGCACGTCTGACATGGGCACAGCATGCTTCCATCAAACAGCACATACTACAGTGTAAACCAGCAGACCCAGGAAAGACAGAGAACTCATGGATAACGAGTAAAAGAAAGACAGAATACTGCAGAATCATATCAGACATTTATCTGCCAGTCTGTTTGCACGTGGTGGAAGCAGATGCCAGGTATCTGTTTGTCTTTATTTCTTGGCATCGAAAACGATTCCTTTCAAAACAAAAAAACAAGACAAACGCTTGATCTTTCATTCCATCTTCAAACTGTAATTCTTTGAATAGCAGCCAAGAGCTGCTGTTTACACCAGAATGTGGCCAGACGAGTCCGTTTAAGTGAGAAATCAGATTCCAGCCTCCTCGTGGTATCAGGTGTGACATCAGCATGCCAGCTATGCCGGAACAAGACAGATCTGTCTGGTACCTTTTTAACTATTTGTAAGGTTGCTAACAATGAACATCTGTGACTACATGCAGAAAAAGCCTTTTAGAATGACAGAATATTACATAAACAAACCAATTAGAAAAGTAGATTGTCAGGGTTAGTCCGCAGCTAACATTCATATGCAGAAGTGGATTTGGCAGCTCTGTTACAAATGGAAGGGCATTCTCATGCTGAATCAGACAGTACGTGCTCCTATGATGATCATGGAAAGAGAATTTACAACTTAACTCACTGCTGTCTTCATGTGTACCTTTTTCAGACTTTGTGTGTGTATGTGTGTGGGTTTGCATAGATCACATTTGAGGACCAAATTGTCCCTAAAGTGCGGTAAAACCTGAATTTTCCCTACTTTTGGAGACATCTTTTGAGGTCCCCATGTGGATAAACTCAGTTTTATAAAAATCTGTGAATGCAATCAAAAAAGTAAAAATGTATTTGGGTTGGTTACTCATGGTTAAGGTTAGGGATGGGTAGAGGTTAAGGGTGTCGTGATTGGGATTAGGGTTTTGCCATAGAACTGAATGGATGCCTCCCATTTAGATAGATACACCAACTTGTGTGTGTGTGTGAGCTGCAGTTACCAGGCCCCCAGAGATTACTGAGCTGAGAGTAACTGATGAGAGGTGCAAGAAGAGCACTCAGTCTATTTAGGCTTATTGTGTGACCTGGCCGCGTGTTTCGATGTGAACAGTGATGTTAATGATCTCTTACCTTGGTGTGTAATAGCCATGATTATAGTGTCCAGAAACATGGTTATTATTAAAGTGCAAAGGTAAAACTGACCCCGAGTCACCAGTTACCAATGATTACACCCTGCTGTGCCTGTCAATTTCGCAAACTGCAGTTTGTAGCCAATGCTAGTTAAAGGTCACAGGGACAAGACTGAAGATTATACTAATCCCCTACTATAGTCTATTTGTTGTGCTGGCATCCAAGCCCCCTGACAAGCTGCGTAACCGTCCAATTAGAAGGTTGCTTCTGGAGATTTGGTTGGAGCTAACTTACATTATTGATAACATGGCATTGGTGGATGGGAAAATTTTCTTTCTTATATTTTGTTGCTAAGCACTGCAGTCCACAGAGAGAGCAGGATATATAATTTCACAAATGAATCATCCATCCAGCTTCACCCTTTTGTGTGAAATGACGTTCAGTGTGACCCAGTATATCAGTGCATGGTGATGGACTGTGAATAAACGCTGTTTTAAAGCTACTGCACATGTGACAGGACAGGAGAAAAAGGGGCTCAGGTGCCCAATTTGATGGTCTGCAGGAATAATGTAGGATAACAGGAAGCAAGTAGTTCTTTCTGAGGTGTGTAGCTTTTATTAGACAAAGTCATAAATATGAGTAATGCTAGACAGCTGTCAGAGGCGTTGGGTGGGAAATATAACTGGGAATGTTCTGGAAGTTCGCATGTCACCACACTGAGGAAACGAGACTGTCTGGCAGTCAGCATTTGTGTCACTGAGTCACAGGATAGCCAGGCCAGGGAGCTTGGAGTGGGGCTGCAGGAATCACAGAGGAATCCTTCATACCATCTCTTCTTCAACGACTGAAGTATAGATTGGGGTCATTCACAATACAATATTCCAGTCATCCAAGGAATACAATTCTGAGTAGGATCTACTGCATTAAGGGTTGTGAAACGCCCCTAAAACAGTTCCACTTACCTTAATGAGCTTAAGTTCTTGCGTGTGTGCGAGTCTTATTCGCCTTACTGTGACATCTGTGCGCTCCGAATCCCTTGTAATCCCTCCAACTACAGCCCTCCGGTTCGAAGCAGCACTGTAACCCAACACAGATGGGTCTTTTCCTTTTCTTTAAAAAACCATGAAAACGAGGAGTTTGATTTACTTATTCAAGCAAGATGATCAGAATAAGGAACTTTCCTGGCACTATTTTTTTCTTTGTTGAGGGATGAGTTTACCCTAAAGCAATCTCAAGGACTATTCTGGTCAAATGCATCTGAAAATGAAGGTCGCAGCAGGTGGTTAAATACTGCTACGCAGTCTACTTACCGTTTTGTAGTTTTTGACACTCGTTGACGGCTGACAGGGTCTGTATGCGTTTTATGTTCTCTTTATGGTCAGATTTTTCAATAAAGGAAGGAGTGAGGCCACATCAAGATGGGTTGCTCTCCATCAAAGGGTCACAGTTTGACTGGGGTGCAGAATACGCTGAAGAAAGGCGGAGTTCTGCTATCGGCATCCAAGGAGAAGAATGAAGCATCACAGTTGGACGATGGGGAAAGAGCTTTAAATCCAGGAGCGGCAGATGATAAAATACTGGAGAGAGGAGCAGGAAAGGGAGGGGTTAAAGAAGAAGAAGGAAAGACAAACCCAGCCGTCCAGCTCCCTCAGAAATCCACCTCCCTGAGACCATCATTGTACACAGAGACTCCTGTGGGATCTGTGTCAGACAAGTTATACACGCAAGAAATCAAAACAGAGGTAAAAGAAACACAGGGGGATGCCATGGAGGAAAGGATGGGAAGAAAGGCCAGACAGAAAGCTCGGAAAGGCGAAGCAAACAAAGAAGCCGGCAAGAAAGCAAAGGAGAAAAAGACTCGAGTCATTAAGGAAAAGGTTGACTTTCCTGAACCTCTAGTGAATGCTCACCACGCCGCCTACACCTATCTCAATCCCAGCATTGCCAAATACGAGGTCCTGCTGGGTCTGCTGGACCAGGCACTACAGACTCGACTTTCCCTGCAGCCCATGGTGTCCTTCATGGCCTTACGTTACGAAGAAGTGAACAGTGCGCTGGCGCAAATAGCCGACGAGGGGGAGAGCATCCTGATGGAGAATGGAGAGTATCTGTCTTGGCCGTGCCCACTGAAGAACCATACAGATAAGACAAAGGACCTCATCGCTGTAGCAGAGCGACCGCCCGACCTACTGCAGCAACTGCTCCAGTACACTACGCAGAGAATGCGCTTGGTGAGTCACTCACTAGGAAGGATTGCAGACTCCGCCCTGGAAGATGCAGTTGAATATTTTGCCTCTGTCTCTGAGCTCCTGGATGAGAAGCTTAAAGTGAGGCGTGCTGTAGAGGTCCGGCTGGCTCAGGTCCTGACTCGCATCGAATTAGCTGCACTCCACAAGCCCGGTCTGGATGACTCTACATTATACAGTGAGGACAGCGGAATCGGGCCAGAGAGCTGGTCGCTTGTGGGCTCAGAGCGCCGAAGAGACAGTCTGGAGTCAGCTGGAGTTGGCAGTAATATATCCGATACTCCACTGAAGCTTTGGGGGTCCAGCTGCAGACAGATGCGGAGAATGAGCACAAGCATGTCCCTAAATTCAACTGACTCTTCCTGCACCCTTACAGCAAAAGAGCAGAGAGACAACAAATCCCTGCTGGGCTTCGCCTCTATGGATGATGCTGATGGGGAAGAGGATGAGGATGAGAATGAGGAAGAAACGAAGGGTTATGCAAACCGTTCCACATCTGATCAATGTCACCTACCACGTCGCCTACCAACTAAACGCATTGAAAACCCCCAAAATGTGGACATGACACTCAAGATGAAAGATGCCATCAGTGGACGTATACACTTTGTCCCCAAACAGTGTCCCACTTCAAAGGTGAAGCAGGCAAGCAGCTCTGGGAATGAAAGATCACACTGGATGAAAGAGAAGCAGAAGTTAAAGCGGTCACGGTCAGCTGCCAATGGTGCGACCTCCATGGAAATCAAGAAGAAGGACTCGGTGACAACGCAGCGCCGCTCCCGTTCATCAGAGTCCCCACGCGGCAAAACAGAGGATCCTACCCTGAGTCAGCACCTCGGGAGGATGAATATGGCTGGCTCAAGGGAAGACGACAGAGGGAGATCTATCAAACGGAGAGGGGCGGGGAAGCTTCCTGGCACTCATTCTACAGTTTCTAGTCGTCAGAGTTCTTCTTTGCCCCGAAACCTTAGTGCCTGTACCAGCCAAGAAAAGCTTAGACTAAGGCAAAACTCTTTGGGGGAAAAGGAGGTGGACACTCATGAGGATGACAAGGAGAAAGAGAAAAAATCAGGGAAAGCCCCCTTTAGGGCTACTCCACCTCCCAGCACTCCTCCATCAATGGCAGAGCCGTCTCCATCTTTGAACACAGGCACGAGTTCTGTTAAAAGGCTGATTGACGCCTTTAGCCAGGGGTTAGAAGAAAAGCACTTCATAGGGTCAACTTTGCTTGGACCTCTCAGAGGGGTCCGGAAATGTGGCATTCCCATTATTCCTGGCTTAGGAAATAGGGAGGTTATCCTGGACGATAGCATCAACAGTCGTCAAGTAGACTCCAATAATTCTAATAGACTCGAGGACCTAGACATAGACAACTTGCCACCACCTCCTCCTGAAGTTCTAATGGACAACTCGTTTGAGGTGGCTCAGGAATCCCAGCCAAATGATGACAAGGATGGCAGTGGGAGTATGGGATGCTCACCTGCACTTCAGAGGACCACAGTGTCCCAGCGGCTGCGTGCCTTCACGCAGTCAGTAACGGTCCTGCCTAGCCGGAGGCAGATTATTCCCAAAGTATCTCCAGTTCAACCAGTCAGTCAGGACACAACAGCGGGTCCTCAAACGTGCCAGTCAGGAACCGTCAGCCAAGACCTCAAGAGTGACAAGGTCACCTCTGTATATAAGCAAGTGCAAATGATGATACACATCCGGCACTCCTCTGAATCATCCACAGAAAACTGTCAGGCCGATACTGGGCACAGAAAACCCTTGCTGACTACAGATGGCATTGTGGGGAGGCAGGGAGGAGGCAACCCCGTTGACATGGTGCCTTCCGCTCCAGCCGCTAACAGCCAACAGTCAGCCGCTGTTCCTATCTCAAGGGCTCGTATTTTGCCCTCACCACCACCTAAACCGCATTCCCAACACCGCCGACTTCCTAGTCCACCTGTCTTCAAACGACAAACTGCCCCCCCTTCCTCATGTAGCCCCCCTAGTAGCCGCAAACTACCCACCCCACCACTGAAACCGAGGGGCGTGCCAAGCGCCCCCCAAGTTAATAAGGCTGCTACTTTCCAAAGAAATACAAGTCCTCTACTCTTAAGACGGGAAATGACCCAAAATCCTTCCGAGACCCAATATGCTTTCAAGACCCCTTCACCCCCAGTCTCCCCAAGAGTTCAGAGATTCAGCCGTGATACCAGCGGTGCAGACACCTCCCCACCGCTGGCCTCCACCCTACGGCTTTCTGGCAATGCTCACTCAGTCTTCTGCCCTGTGTCGTCTTCTCTGTTTGAGGCTCAGCCTTGGTCTACATCTTGCACCCCCCTGGCATGGACTCCAGCAGGAGGTTCCGTGCTCAAAAAGTCCACAGGGGAGCCGAGCCGTGCTATGCTACCAGTTTTAGTGCGGGGCCCCCGGTCTGTCATTAGACGGAGTCAGTCAGAACGGCGACTGAGTCTGACCCTCCCTACTTGGACGCCCACATTGTCAATCGCTCAGAGCTGTGGAAGTGAACCTGTCATCAGCATCCATGGGTGAGAGATGTTTACTAATATTTCCCTAAATACAGTACATGCTAGGTGACAGTAGTGCCACACGCATCACTTATCTTCGATTCTGTGCTACTTAAATCTGCCTCTGTTTGCATATATGTGAAAATCACTGCCTCACAGTGAATATGTAATTTTAGGCAACATTCCAGCAGCCCAGTGCCCAGGCTGCACAATATGCTTATCCATTTGCGCAGCCCAGCCATATGCAAGCATAATAGTATCTACATACATAAGAGCATCCTGTCTAATGTGGCTGCCACAAGAAAGAAATGATTGCCATTGTTTGCATTTAATAAGGAAAGACATTTGCCCTTTAAATAAACTAAATAGCCTAAATAATCCTCTGCACATTCCACTGAGACATTTTACTGTTTTATTTTATAATATAATTTAATGCTGCAAATGAATTCAACTTCTGATGCTCTGGTGGATTATCAGCAGATTATTTAGCAAAGGGAAAGGACAACCTTTGCTGTCCTGGTGAATTTGTCACTAACACTTTCTTGCACAGATAGGAGAGAATCATTAAGGCCAGCTGAAGCATAAAGAAATCGCTGAAGTGCTGTTAATAAGTGGAAGATAATCAACATGGAACCGTGACAATGAAGTCCTTGCAAATTAAGCTGTGGCTCACAAATGATGTGGCCTTGTGGAGTTTCCCATTTGGCTGATAAAAGCTCCCATGTCGTCCCCGTTAGGCAGTCTTAGATGTTGCCATTCATGCCTGAAATTGATTGTATATTCCTCAGTTTTTGAGTAAAATGCAAGACACACAGCAGGGGGATCACCTGCATAATATCAGCGGCACACGACGGGGAGGGGCTCTGAACTCTGAAGCTTAGTTACAGTTTCTCGGCAATAAATGTCAGCTGTTCCGAGACCAGATCCTCCAGGATAAACTATGAGCTGAGGACTTAATGGGTAAACGGGATTTTTGTTATGGTTTCTGGAGAAGACCTCCAGCTACACCGCATTTCGACTTTCACAACATGTGTGTAAATTAGGTACTCGGCATGTACACCCAATTCAGTTACTAGCCACAGCTTCTAGTTAATGGTAACAGGGATTCTGGAGATTAAAGGGGTCTTATATGGTATGTATGAATATCTAAAAAAGTGGTCAGTAAGTGTATTTAAGTAAATCCTGGGAAACATTCACAAATGAGAGGAATCTGTGTTACTGAAACACAACAAAAATAAATGAAGGAAATATTATGGTGACTCATTTACCATGAAATGCTCGTCTGCGCAGGAAGATCGTACCTCTGACTTCCTCTCTTTGCCACAATGCCTCTCAGCCTTTGCTGGACCGTAAATGTCAGAAGGACAAGTCTGACTGCATTTTCCATTTTTCTGAGAATTAAATTGACAAAGGCAGAGTAAAACACGCCTTGCAGATGTCTGTCTCTGACAAGCGTTTCAAAGACTTCGTGGCTAAAAGCAGAACCAGAGGCAGAACCTAGCCGTCTGAGCGCTGGGGGACAGGATCCAGCAGGGCAGAGATACATGTCGTTTCACACGATAGAAACCACACAATGTCAGAAAGATCTACCGTATTTAGGAAAAGTTATGTACACACTACTGAATTTAATCACATTTTTCTTCACACTGCTGAGGGAACAGCATTTCAGTACCGTAACAAATCTCTGATCGCATGGACAAAAGTTGGATTATATAAATAGTGGAAGAATAAAAATAATGCCAAAAAAATAAGTATGGTAGGTAGGAAAATAATTATGAAACAAGGAAAACTCACTGAGAAGAATCTATTATCTAGTCTGTTATGGAATACTGTCTCACTTCAGTTAAACCTTTATGTTTATTCAAGACACCTACTGATGCACTGTAACAAGTGTATTTGCTCATAATTGCCATTTTTCTTGTCCTAATTTCTGCTGTTCATTCCTCCAATAGGCTAGAGGATGGACATAATAGGGAGGCGGAAGCATGGGGCAGCCAATCAGATGTATGGGCAATCAATCGCTCTGTCTCACACCCAGACCTGTGCATTGTGGGTCATGCATTACACCGTGAATGAGATGTGGCAGGTGGCCCGTTGGAGAAGTTTCATCCCAAATCTGAACCTTTCTTGCCTAAAATATGGTCCATGCTGATGAATTACATGATTTGTGTATCTTGTATGTGTTTGTTGTAAGAGCTGCTATATCATATTGCATTTTTTAAAAGAATTTTGATATAAAATTCACAATGAAAATTATTTGTCAGTGGGATTTTTTTTGGTGCAAGGACACCCTGGACAGGATACCAGTCCATCACTGGCCTCATAAAGAGACACAGTCATGCACTAGGGGCAGTTTAAAGAAGCATGATATAGCAGTAGGTTAAGCAGGCATACTCATGAAGAAAAATTTGAAAAAATTCCAATTGGGGATGAATAAAGTAATGTGAATCACAATGTCAATCTTAATTTGAATCTTAACATGAATCTGAATGAATAATATCAGATCAGAAAGTTAATCATGTGACGTTTGCTGTCACATGTCCACGCCCAAACAGATCGGAATCTTACGTACTACATGATCTGCATCACTGACCTGCCATCTGAAATTGCCGACTGTATTTCATGACCTGCATGACACAGGAAGAACTACATTACGGCACTTAGTCTTGGTAGCTGAACTTGCAGATTCCTGCAGCCACCTTGGTTTCTACGATCGTCCACACACATCTACATTTTTGCATGTTTGTCCAGAGCAGGACAAGGTGGACATTACCCCAATATTTAAATACTCTATGAAGCAGTTTACATCTTCATCTCTTGATCTAAGAAATCCCAGCGAAGTGTCATTTTCAGTACAGGATAAGGCTGCCTGCCCTGTGACTGCTGTACTTTAAATATGCTTACGATAACCAAGCCAGCCAGCTCATTTTTACTTTTCCTTCCATACGCAAAAGAAATCTACTGTAGGTGCATTGATCCAACCAACTTCGCCAGATGGTAATGGAATAACGACCCTTTTTCAAAAATTTAAAATCAGCACATGACTGACCTGCTTTTTCTTTGTTAAAAACAAAAAAGCGAAACAGCAAGGTACAGAATATCACAAGGCCAGGTGTTTCCATGGTGATCGTGTAGCGCTTCATCAGACCTAGCAACAGTAACCAAGCAATGTGAAGGTCCAGAGATACAGAACTTCCCTGGACGGGCCTTTTATGTCTGAGCTCACAACCCATCTCCTAATTAAGCCTTTTTATTCATTTGTCTCCTTTCATTTTAATTTAGCTGGTTGTAAACATGACTTTGCCAATCCTTCCTTTATTCTGTTATTCCTAACACATTTCCTCACTACATTCAGTGACCACATTATTGAGTTCTCCTGCTTGTTATTGCAAACGGCCTGATCCAGTAAACAGAGACGATGAAGAGGCTGACTGAGTTACTAAGTGTTTAAACTGACTGCACGGTCTGGATGAGATTCTCAATGTGATGTGATCGTTGGTGCCAGACGAGCTGGTTCCAGCATCTCAGAAACAGTCACCCTACAGGATTTTAACACCCTACAGTGTCTGGAGTTTGCTGAGAATGGCTTGAGGAGCAGAAAGCAGTCAGCGGTATTGCTGTGGCTGAAAACACCGGGGTTACAGGAGAAATAACACCTCAGTACAGCACCTGTGTGCCCAATGGCTTAGCGGAGCACAAAGTTGTTATGGGTTCCTACGTGTCACTGAGTGTATGTACCTTTAAATGTGATATCACAAGGCCAGCTGAGCTTGAACTGTAAAGGCCCTGGTCTCCAAATATCGCTATGATCATGCTGTTCAAGATGTTCATGCTAATCCCTTATTCTGTACCTGCAGGACACTGTTAAACTGCTGCTTGCTTCCGGCGTCTCTCTGGCCTGCGAACATAAATCACACCGTAGCTGCATTTCATTTCCTGATTTAGTCTTCTAGTTTAGTCTCTGCTAACAGTTTTCCAGATTCTCTTGTCAGGTCCGGGGTTTATGTATTGTTTTCCGGGTTTGATGCGGTGCCGAGCCTTGGGAACATACGGGAATGAGGGGTGCACAAAGATCGAGGAGAAGGGGGGGCAGAAGCTGCTACTGGGGTAAAGACAACGGCGGTGTTGGGGTGGGGGAGACGGGGAATTGCAGATATGGTGAGCATGCTAAAGGGCAGGCGGTTCTCGCTGCAGGAGGCATTTGACCCCAGGCAGGTCTCAGGCTCATGCTGCTGGGGGAACAGGTGTCAAAACTCCCCGTCCCTCTCTGCACGAAGGTGTGGAATCATTACTGGGGTATTCCAGGCATGGAGCAGTCGGTGAATTCTTGCTCCTTTTGCTGGGTTCACTAGCCCCTGTAACTCCCTCTGATGAAGTAGATGCATGTTTCAGCCAGAGCCAGATGGCATAATAGCTCCCCCTGGTGTACATGAAAATGGACTGCAGTGACAGACACCAGCATAGAGGGGTCTCAGGTCTACGACAAGTCCAAGAACGTATTAAGTTACCACCTCATTAAGTTGCCTGCTTGGTGTCACAGTTGAGTTAATTGCATGCATTTTCAATACGTACAGTGTATTCAAATTTAGTGTGCAGCAGTTAGCATTACAAATAGGTGTCAGTTAATCAATTCAGCTGTTCCCATGGCAACATACATTTACAATTTTTTTTTTTTAAGCAGGCACTTCTTCCCAAAGCAACATACATTTCGAGAAAGCAAGGTCACCCAGACCAGTTGGCAGTTAAGGGCTCCGTTCAAGAGCCCTAAAGCAAAATCACTCTGCTGACTACAGGATTTAAGTCCGCAACCTTGCGGTCACAGGCGTTGGGTCCTAACCCCCCAAGTCACACAGAGCCCCACATACATCGCAGCAACTGCTCATTCAGATAAACTACGATTATATTAGAGACACAGTTCTCATGGTAAGGCAGGACTAACACACAGGGAAAAGCTGGAGAGACAGTAACAAAGACGGGTCTATTTAAGATCTAAAACACAGGTAACACAGACAGATGCACATCCACAATGACTAACAAAGGAGTAGGGTTATGGAAAGCACATATATACACCTACAATAAGGGCTAAGTCAGGGGCAGGTGCAGACCATAACAAGAGAGTGGGGCTGGGAATGACAAGACACAGGTTAGGGTCATTACCACTTATCACTCAGGACATAAGGGGTGGGGTGCAGGGGAGCCAGCAGAATAGGTTGCTTCGGTCTCCCAATCTTTTGACAGATGGGGCGATATCAAGGCGCATATGCTTTTAGGGCCAAAAAATGTTTCAAAAAAGGGCAAAGAAGTGATTAATTGTCATTGTTGACACACCACAGCACACAGTGCACAACAATGAAATGTGTCCTCTGCGTTTAACCCATATGTGGCATCATGACGTAGCAGGGGGCAGTTGATTAAGCTCCCAGGGAGCAGTGCTTGGGGGCGGTACCTTGCTCAGGCTACCTCAGTGGTACTTTGCTGGTTGGGGATTCAAACCTGCAATCTTTTCATTACAAGTGAGCTTCCTTAACCATTAGGTCAGTACTGTCACTGAGCCCTAGATGACCGATACAAGGGTGCTCAAGGGCCATTGGAGGTAACCCGACACCCTACTGTCAATGACAAAAACCACAGGGTGCTTTGAGAAGTCAGAGCTCTTGATGGCTGAATCAAAACACGATTTTAGGGTCACATCCACCTCTAATCATTCCCTAGTTACGTGGTTCCTGCGAGATCCTCACAGGCTGGCACAGGGTCTGGCGGACTCATCTTATCTATGTTCATTGATCACCCTAGAAGGAGGAACTAGGTCATCTGTAGAATCCCCCAGAAATGAACTGGACAGATTGATGCCCCTGTACTAGTGTGCTTGTGCAGGGTTAGAACGCATGCATAAAACGCAAGAGGAATTAAAGCTTACCATTCATAGCAGACACGTGTATAGGACCCACCTCGGGGACCAGCAACACCTGACTACCAGCCGTGTCGTTTTCTAGGAAAAATGACACCCCAATTACCAGTAACTTGGGACACACAGCCAGACATTTGGACAGAACATCTGGATCGGAGAGGGAAGACAACTTTTGCTCATTCAGATAAATCACGATTTTATCAGAGAAATAGTTTTTAAATTCTTATAGTAAAACTAACAGCAGCCTTAACCTCCTCAGGCTTTGCTAGAGGGTCAGCACAGAGAATATTTCCTACATTTTACCAATAAGCTTGCATTGTAGGAGCAAGGTCCAGACAACCGTTGGCCTCTGCAGGGTGATAGCAATCCTATCGGAAACAGGAAAGTAGGTGTCAACTTCATTTTCCCAAAACATGGAGATCAAAGCTATGTGTCTGTTAATATCAAAGTCTAGGGTTCGCAGGCTGCTACCCGGGACCGGATGTCTGTGGTCAGGAAGAACCTCACTGGAGGAGGATTGTTGGGTGGGGCAGGGTACGTTAAGCTCAACTCCAGCTCCAGTTATTTCACATGGTCCTCCATTCAGACACATGGGGACACCATACATCTCTTTTTTAGATTAAGTTTTTATCCAATTTCAAAATACTTCATTGGTATTCAACTAGGAGAAATGCGAGTTTGGTTTAGGCACAGTTACCTACCTTGAAAAGAAAGGTCCAGGCCATTTACTCATTCCCAGCTCCTCAATTCAAGCAGAACCTAAAACGATTTTTGGGAATTGCTGGTTATTTCAACTCTGTGTGTGTGTGTGGGTCTTAGGCTGTTTTTGGAGCCTAAGAATGTGCCTGCGGCTGGACATTTAAAGTCAGTAAAATTCATACAGATTTTTTGAAGGGAAATTTGTCATTTCAATTGCATTACTTTAAATGTCACAATTTCTAAAAAAAAAAAAAAATTGCCTGAGCGTGAAGTTAATGGGCAGGTGCTACTTTGTAAATCCAGCCCTGTCTGCAGTGGGCCGCTTGATTCAATTGAAGTAAGAAGCACCAGGTATTCGCCTATCTGCCTCTGGCCGGTGATGTACGACTGTGATACTGCAGAGCTCAGAGTAAAACCCGTAACAAGCTGGTGAATGACAGCATTTGAGTGTGAAGGACTGAGTCGGCCGTACAAAGAGCTGCCCCATTTTTTGCTTCACTACCAATGGACCTCAATGTTATTTTTCAAGAAGCAAACACGACTCTCCTTTCTATTACTGTGGGTGTGGAGCTAGTTGACGATCAAGCTGTCAACAGACCAGCAGAGAAGAATCTTGAGCCTGAAAGTCACAAAAATGTTTCTGCTGAAGCCCGTCCTGGAGGCCTCTGCTGCCTGCGATAGGCTAAGCTTTTAAGATGGATGGATGGATGGATGGATGTTAATGCTGCAGTAGTATAATTCACAAGTATACTAGTGCTGCAGCCATGATAATCACTTTTTTTTGGCAGGGTAGTGAGGAAGCCAGCGGTGCGTGCCAGTGTCTCATCTAGCAAAAATACACTCAGGCAAATCAGATACATAATCTGCTAAATGTCTGAGAATTTAAAGCTTTATTTTGTACATGCTTTGTATGTATTGTGGGCTGCATGCGTACAGCTGCTGGGAATTGGCTGTACATGGCTGTGTCATTGGCTCTTTCACCAATGGTGCTCTTGTCATCATCGCAGTCATCCAGCTGGGCTACTGGAGACATGTCATCTCTCTGTGCTTCCCCTCAATTTCCATCGTCACACAAGCCACCAGAGATGTCCACCAGCAAAGATGCTTACCGATCATTTCTGTGTTTCGAGCCCTTTTGCTATGTGTGCAAAATGTTGCTAATATATATCAAAAGAGGCAATTTGTGCTGTAATGAGATATTGGTTTATAATTACGAGCTGATACCAGCCCTCGCACACCCCTTTGTTTTCCGGATTACTTTACCAGCAAATTTGAATTATTAATTGAATATTTCCACGCGAGCTTCACATTCAGTATCTTTTTTGAGCGGGAATTGGTGCTTAAAGTGCACAAACACACAATAGCTGGGTATCTCGTCTAAAGCATCGTCTTTGAAGCAGCAATTCATGGAAAACTGTAAATTCAAATATTGAAGAATCTGTTAAATCTGCCATTAATATGCTGGACAATGGGGCACTGACTGCCTTAATCTAATTCCCATGATCCTCTTTTCCGACTGCAGTTTCTTACTTTCTTGCTAGGAGGATTTCTCACAGCTGAGCCCCCCCTCCTCCCCCACCTTGATTGCCGATTTGTAAAGTTTGAATTATTATTCACACATCAATTGTTTGACCTTTTTTTAATACAAACATGAATGGAAAGTGGGTGTAGTGTAAATGCATGGCCTTGATTCTGGTAAAGCATCTTCCAACTTACAATTTGCTCTTGAATTCAACTTGAAGTGGCATGAAAAGGGTCTTTAAAAGTTTTAAATTCCACATCAGGAATTCTGCAGACACTCTGATCTATATCTCTCAGTACTACAGCCCCCCCGTGTGTGTCTTACCTAATGTGCCTCGTCTCTCACAGTATTACAGTAACAAATATTTGTTCATTCTTTTTTTTCCTAGCCAAAGGTGCAGAACGACTATGTGATAGCTTAGCTTTGCTTTTCCCAGAAACGCTGGTTTTATAAAATGTTTTAACCTTATAGAAGATGCTGTTACGCTTATCTACACACCTACACTGGCTCCGTGATAGCTGTATGCTCACTTCTGTGTTGGTGTGGGCAAAAGTGTGTACTAAATAAATAAATGTAAAACGATGTAGTCCAACTCAGCAGGCTCATTGTAACTCTATATTATTTGTATTTGAATATTTGAAATAGTATTTGAAACGATAGCAATAACAGTAAGTAATGTCAACAAGATTAGGAGGGAATATCCCAATAATTTTGGTCTTTTAAGGTTTGATGGGGCATCTACTCTTCTTCACGAAATGGCACCTTTATTTCCAGCTTGCTTTGGCCCACTCAGACCTGGCAAACAAGCCCTGGCACGTACCATCTGAAGGCTAATGGGGGTACATATACCCAGCCGCAGAAACAATCTGAATTGTATGAGAAAACAAAATCAGCACGTCCCCCGAATCGGGCTCAGTAAGTGCCGGAAGTGTATTCGAAAAGATAAAAGAAGTACATTTCTGGTTTGTTTCCAGAGGGCAAAAATGCCAAGGGGGACCAGTAGGTGGCAGTGTTGCCTGTGATTTTTCATCTGTATGGGCTATACCGAGGGCATGTAAACGCTGTTTACTTCCTTTTTTCTGTTTTTTTTTTAAAAATCTGTTTAATAAATGGAATCCTGAACTTCACGATCCTGTCTTTGTACTGCTTGTCTTCACTTGCAGCCACGTGATTCACTGTTTGCAGAAGCAGGCTGTTTGTGTTAACGAGCAGGTCTTTCTTAATAAACTGACTGTTTTCACACAAACACTGACTGCCCAGGTCACTCACGACTCTGTTACCGTCTTAAAGGACCTACAGCTGCCAGCTACGATGCTCACAGAGACTCTGCCTGCATGCTAATTAGCGGGGATGTGGAGAGGCTGCAGATGCAGGGGCGACGCCTGACACAAAGCCACTTAAAACACATCAGCGCGAAACGATGTATTAATGACCCAGTGTGCAGAGAGCACTTCCCCAGACAGCGGTCAGCCAGCCGAAACGTTATTTTCAAAAGTGTCCAATATTACAAAAGGCCACCGAGTGCTGTATCAGTTCAAACGGGTTCATTAATGACTTAGAGTGCCCATCGTGCAGAAAACACTTCCCCGGCTGCGATTAGGGAGCCCAAAAGTTATTTTCAAAAAGAATGCAATATCCGTAAAGGCCACCTGGTGGCAGTGTTGGCCCAGGTATTTCAGCCCTGAAGGTCTGCCTGCAATTCACGCCACTTGCATGTACTCCATGGTATATTACACACATCTCCTCACCTCTCCATCCTCCATGCTGTATATTGAAGTGCTATTCAGATGGACACCGTGGGGCAGAAGCTCAGATGAGACCCTACAGCTGGGGGGGGGTCAAGGTCGTTGCATCTTTTTACATTTCTTGAAATATTAATGAAAATCAGAGTGGCGTGTTCACATCACGTGGAATCCCAGTAGACAGTCGGCTGCAGAAACCGATTGGTTCTCTGAAGCTTCACAGCGGCTCTAGATCCAAAATTTCACAGCTGCCGCTCCGACATCCGTAACAAAATGGAACCCAGATTCCGTGGAAGTGCTACTAAAATATTTAAAGTGTTGACAACGCTGATGTACAAACGGTCCCCTGCCAGCATCCTGTCTCGCACACCTGGATTCACTCGGCAGGTTTTGAGATCCACACCTATTTTTTAGGGCGTGCAGAACAATCTCTGTCCACCTAAACAAAAAGTCGTTCAGCCCCCCGCCCTCGGGGGGGGCGGGCCCGCGGCGGGGCGGGGGGGGGGGGGGGGGGGGGGGGGGGGGGGGGGGGGGGGGGGGGGGGG
>JAODJX010000027.1:21416300-21435450 GCA_026776945.1 Isichthys henryi | reverse complement strand
CCTTGGCCATGTTTTTGTAATTGGGGCTGGTTTCTGCATGGGCCCATTTTTGGGTAAAGTTGGGGGTTCCTTTTTGGGGGACACACCCCCCCCGGGCCCCAGTCACCCGCCCCCCCCCCCCCCCCCATCGCACCCTCCAGCTGGACCAGCAGGCCCACACTGAAGGGTAATAACAGTGTCCCCCTTGACCTTGGGCGGGGTAGAAGGTGGTCAGCCCCCCTGTCCTCCCCTGATCTTGTTTCAGGAAGTTTGCCACACACTGCATAGACACATCCATCTCCCCAGCACAAACTGGCTTAAGCAACCACTCAGAGACAAATGGATTATGATTGGGTCTGGAGGACCTCAGACCTTGCAGGTGTATAGCAGAGCTCCACCTTCATGTTCCCTGCAATTCTGGAATGTTCCAGGGACACGGCCCGCGGTCATATAGCACAGTCATTTCACATCTTGCCTTGAGTGCTCCAAGATCACCCAAAGACTCGTCTGTCCTTGTGCTGCTCTGTTTATTTTTACCTCTGTTGGCTTATAAAGAAAAATGTAAAGAAAAAATGTAGAGAATCCCAGTCACAAGGTCCATAACTATGGCCTAGACTAAGGAAGCTGTGACAGATTATTTCTGCTCATGTCTCGGTGTGAATTCACACTCTTCGGGAAGGTGCCACCGTCAAATGTCTCCTTATTAGCGTCAGGAATTTTAGAACATATGTTACTCTCCTGTACTTGTGAGGAAAACATCACAAGAACCTTACATTGACTTGACAGAAGACTGAGAAATACCACAGGTCTATCCTCACCTGATGGTATTGACAAACATAATTTAAAAGTATAACCAGACCGGCCAAAAATATGATGCTTTAATTAAAACAATATCTTCGGGCATCCATGAAATTGGAATTTAATACCAAGGGAAATACAGAGGAGATAAGAGAATGGAGGAATGCATGTGATATTTCTTGAAATAAGCCCTCCACTGGCTGATGTTGCAGGATAGCTTCGTGTGTGAGATCCATTTAATAGCTCATTATGTGATTTACCTGAGTAGCAGTGAATGATCCAGTTTGTGCTAATGTAACATTACAGGACTCAGATGATGTCTCTGGATGCTATTTCAGTCTCGATCGCGTCCGGGGAAGCAAGAGCAGGGAGACGGAGAGCCAGGAATTCGGGCTTTATTGGGGAGAAACAGCACATTGACTGGCAGCAACGACGAAGGACATTAATGACAGGATGGAACCATCCGTCCATTCATTCATTTTCCAGACCTGCTTGTCCTGTTAGGGTCATGGGGGTCCGGAGCCCATCCTGGAAACAAGGGATGCAAGGCAGGGAGTAACCCAGGCCAGGGCGCCAGGCCACTGCTGGGTTATAGCACCAACACGCATATTAAACCATTTTAGTTCTGGTGTTCTTGCATGACCTTATACTGTATGTTGGCAAGACCCCTGCTGTAGGGATCAGTTTGGCAGAGCTACTTACTTAAGCACGCCAAAGGCCTTTACGTGAATTACGCACAACTGTCCTTATGGAACCCCGTCTTTTCTGCCTCGAGTGTCTCTTTTTCCTCTTGTGGCTGACGAGCTAGTTTCCGTAATCTGCTCTCAGGACGGTCTGTTTCTCCCGCCTGACAGACCTGCCTAAGAGCTGACCCTCCAGCTGTCTCAATCACGGCTGTCATCTGCTTCCAGTAACACTGCACCGCGTTTAGCTGACTTTCCCGTTTATGACGACGCTGCTACCCATCCGGATAATCACATCCATGTGTTTGTACAATCATACACACGTACAGGCACTTATAAATGAAACGAACAGGTAATACTTCACTTTAAGGTTTGCTTCTTGGATAATAATAAACTTTTACTAAATGCTTGTTGATTATTCCTGTCTCACAAAGTATTTACTAAGGAACTTAACTAAAGAATGTTCAGTTTGAACTAATTTCTTAATGGCTTACTAGCCCATTATTTCATATTTGCAAGTTGCTTTGTAAATACCAAGTGCAAGATATGATTGTAATACATTTCTAAATTTATTTGTGAAGCTTTATTTGACACGCTGAGAAGTACAGTGGGAGTGTCCTTATCAACGCCATGTTGGAGACCATCCTCATCTGAAGAGCTCTGAGCCCAAGGATGTTAACCCAGAAGATGGAGATGAAGGAAAATGCCCCACCATTCATGCTATTAGCAGAACAGCAGCTGTGCACTTGGTCAAAATAAACCTGGCAACCGGCTATGGCAGCCTTCATCAAGACTCCGCTGAGTATCTCAGCGTCGCACGACACTACCCTGCCTGGCCACGAAGAAGCACTCTGACGCATCGCAGACCAGAGTCTGGGCTTAGAAGCAGCACACAAGCCACCCATCAACCAGCAAGCTGTAATTTCCAGAAGGAGGACAATTTCTGGCTTATTATACAATAATACACAACTTTTCCCTCTTCACTAAAGGTCAGTATTTGCCATTTTCTTGAATTTTTGTAACCCTTTTTTAAAATGACTTTGTGGGGAAAATACACATCTCAACCCCCCCTTAGAAAGATGATGGTCACATATGATACAGACTGATTCGGACACCTGCTTTCCTTATGCAGGGGACGATTACAGATGGCAGAGGGAAGTCACAGGAGCACGTCCCGCCTGTCTCCAGAGCAGCTGACTGGACGTTTCCATCTCTTTGACGCACCCCAGCCTGCTCCACCTCTCAGCTGCTGCGTCAGTGGATCGGAGAGAGCGTCACCCGCCATTTTAGCTCCGCCAACACCATCTGATCAGCGTTCTACTCTGACAAACATGTATCCAATTCACCTGCCATATCCCCTCAGGGATCTCCAAGACCAAAGGCAAAATCCTAAAGATCAAAACCCTTCCCAGAGCCTCTTATGTGCATATAGCTTTCATTTCAATGTTATTTAATGAATTAGGTCACAAACATCAGTGTCATAATGTCACTGATCATATTCTGGTGTGAAAAATTCTAGCTGTACGGCATTAGTCCTGCGATGTATCTATAAGGTGGTTTAGCAAAGAACATCACAGAGATGAACGCTTCTCAGGGTGAAGATGGGTGAGGGGAGTTACACTTCACCATATTACAGAAAACCAATCCTCCCCACAGGCAGCAGAAGACTCTAGCACTCTCCCCTGTCTGTCCCTGGAAGATTCTGTTAGTAAGCTAGGGTAAGACAGTTTACTTAGAAAGCTGGGGAAGAGGGAAATTGAATTCTCAGTGATTTGTTTGCCTGTTATTAGGTCTGTGGCAGCATCATGGATGAGGAGAAACGGATGCTAATTACTTTCTGCCTGAGTACACGCTTTTGGAGCAGCCTCCAGGGTGCAGCGTGAGAGGCACACGCAGGGAAGGCGTTTGCGCTGCTGCTTTGAGGAGAGGAGTTAACTGGCTGTGTTACTGTATATCACAGGAATCCAGCGTCAAAACCAGGCACATCTGTTTGTCAGAGGGTGGCAGAGAGATTTACTGAGAAGGCTGGCGAATGCAACCATGTGTGCAGAGAGGAATAGATGTGGAATCAACATGAGTGCAGGACACCAAACAAACAGACAGACAAACAAACAAACAAATGTTGTCTTGGCAGGACAAGGGGAAAACAGGCTTCTTTATATCATTTGTGATATCTTCTCATCCTTTATCTAAAGCTAAGGCAATCTTAATGTGTAAATCCTTGGTATCTGTGTACATCCCTCGGCATTTGTGTGCTCTGAAGATGAACAACCACCCTCCGCTGACCCCAATTATAACCATCAGACCCCAATTACAGAGCAGGTCAAGGTCCCTGCTGAGGACCACGAGATGGCATCTTCAAAGGGTTCGGTGACCTCATTCTAAAGGTCATGTGTTATGCAGAGATCTTACACAAAGAATGGGGCACTGATGGACTCAAACAGAGGACTGCGACTGAAGGTGAACACAATAGTGAACTACCTGCCATCATTGATAGCATTTTTCAAATAAACTTGTAGTATTCCTTTGTGAAAACGTGAAAGCAAGACCCAACAGCAAAAGGATTTTGTTGACATACCCTCAAAGGATTCTTGCTCCCTCTTTAATCAAGATGGTATGTATGGTATGGAAAAAAATCATATTTATTATTATATTTGCATCAGATGTTGTCTTACATTACTGATTGAAATAGTGCCATCCTTGATCATAAATTGAAGATACGTATGAAAGATTTTCTGTTATTGTCAGGTTCTCGTTCATCTTGTGCTAATAACTGTTGGTATGGATATCCTTGGTAGGGCTCTCAAACGTTTCACCTTCAACCTCTCGTAGCATGCTGTGCAATGTCAGCCTTCCCAACATGTATACGACAGTGGGCTAAGATGTGTGACGATAAGGCCGTCGTCGATTAAGCGACTGGGAGAAACCCATTTGGCTTAATTGACACCGAAAAGATCCTTTCAAACCGAAACAACACAGCACAGGCAAGTCTGGCTTTTCCGAAAATGCTGGAAGAGAGATTCTGCAGACCAGAAAATGTTGATCCTTTCGGATTACACTTTACATCTGCTAAAATACATTACGAGAAAACCTCTGTAAGGAATTATAATATTTATAGATTATATAGCGGAATCATTCAAAAACTAAATCACGACTACTGGAGGAGGAAGAAGGCAACTATGTGAGTACTCAAGCTACAGCACATTTGCACTGTCATACGCCTGACGACTCCATCAAATAGCCTCGTGTGTAAGTAACATCAATTTCAGAGTCAGGAGTCTGGTATCAGTGGTGTTTCCACTGACCTACATTTATTGCATTCTGAAAATGTGAACTGAAAAGTTGTTAATGGAAGAACTCAAATTTCTAAAAAGCCCACGAAAAAGTCTTCAGGTTTGCTTGTGGTGGTTTTCGTGGTGAGTCGAAAAAGAAGCAATTCGCAAAACCGCAACGGAAACAGAATTTGTGAATTAGTAAATATGTACAGCATGATGGTTAGTTCTTCTAGAGCTGGTGAATGCTGACTATTACTCACAAGACTGATTCACAAGAAATTCGTTTATGGAAACAACACCCTATTCGCAATTTCACTTTTTCAACGTATTGGACAAATAGCTTAGAATTTGCTCAAAACACAGCTAACAATGTTCTTAGTCCTCTCAGATGATTGTCATCGCAACAAGCAAATGACTGGCCTTCATGAGTTGTTACATGTTCCCTTTGTACACCGTAGGGTTCCTGGGAGTCGGAAACGTCACGAAAAACGTCCCTTCCTGTCGGAAAAATGCCTGAAGTTGATGTTGGACAGAATTTTGTGTTTCCCCTGTGATGTCATTTCAACATGGCAGCTTACACAGTTAACAGTAATTTTATTGTATAAATATTTTTAAATGTTTATTTTGTTAAATGTATTATAAATGTAATTGCATGTGTTCGATTTAGAGAATACCATATCGTGACCGTAAACAGTATCCTAGCAGCAATATCAGATTTTTACCAGACTTGGTAGTGCCTTTTGTTTGTTTGTAGTTTGTCTGCCTCTTGACAAAAGAATATCGCTATGGATCTACTAAAATATTGTAAAGCTTTTAATGTGGTTTGACTAGTTTGTTTATCTTGTTTGTTTGTCACTTAGATAAAAGAATCTCACTCCAAATCTGTGAAAATATAAAGCAACAACATACGACAGCGTGTTCGTGGAGGCAGCCATGTTTGTTCCGAGATGTGGTAGTTCGAACGGGAGATTGGTCAGACGTGATGTCACGCACCTCGGAATTTCCGACTTCGGAGAGATAATCGAACGCAGGATTACTCTTTGGCCTCCCTCCTGTAGCCAGTGGCCTTTTTGATTTGGGGGGGTGGGCGCTGGGAGTTGGTCGTCCACACAAAACTACCATCTGAATCCAGGTGATCAAGACAGCATCATCGGTCTACCTCTTGGCTTCGATCACTTCATCGCCAAGGAGTCTGCTCATATTTCCTCTCAGGTAGACTTCTTGACAGATTGCACTGTACCATGGTGATGTTGGAGATCGGCCAGACAAACACTTTACCCGTAAGATCCGTGCACAGCCTTCAGTGTTGCCTAGAGATAAACGAACATTTGTTATGTCCCCGCTGCTCACGTCACACTAAACGCTGGCACTTTCGTGGCACACTAAGCCCAACCCACGCTGTCCAGGCTGTGTGATGTAAATCCATAGGCTTAAATAGATTGAGGGACTTTGGATGCAGGTTCTAGAGCCCAGACCATGATAAGCACAGTACAGCCACAATAATGTGTCTGCATTGGCAGAACAGGTCCCCCACATAAAGATGTCAGTACAAATCCAGTGGGTTAAAAGTAGACACACAGCACAGGAAGTTAATACACGTGTTGGGAGAGAAGATGATTCACCTGAGGTGTGTAGAGCCGGATCCACTGTGATTTTCCACACTTTTATCTGCACGGAGTAACTTCCCCTCTACAGTGGGTTTCTCGAAGTCAAAGCCAGGCACTCTCAAAGGCGGCCTGCTGGGCTGGTAATATCCCGTCGATGTCCTGGCCGGCCATCTGGTCATTACACCCCATTCAGGCAGGTCCATACAGCACGCGGCTACCCCTGCCGCACGGCTCGCTTCAGTTCTTAACGGGCCGGGCCTCCGGTATGATTAAATCATCAAAATCACAAAGGAAAGAGCGTGAGCCAGGTGGGTACAGCCTCAGCATCCCGCCATTGTGCGGGGCTCTCAAACTCCCAGCATATCTCCCCTCCCCCCACCCTCTGCGCACACAGAGGCTACCTGGCAGCATGCTAATGGCTATAAGGGCGTCCCACTGGGCCCCGGTGACACAGTCACGCCATCATAGGCGCCGTCACATTACGGACGCCGTCGTTCGCATCAGTCACGTGCCTAAAACTGGCAGACTTACCCCTCAGTATAGCAGCCACATCACAGTCCAGTGCACTGCAAACACATCAGTGTAGCCACAGTGCGATGGGTGGTAAAAAAAAAAACTGTAAATTTTGGTTGAAAACAGTGATGGGTCTTCGGGGGGAGCGGCTGGCAGCTGAATTAATTTTCCCTTAACGTCCCCTCTGCTGTAAGTCGTTGTTTGGCCTTTGTGTGGCTTGGGAGCATGACAGCCCGTGAGATTTGCACCTTGTGCGTGTGAGAAGCTGACATCAGCTAAAAAAATCGCGCCTTGACACCTATGCTACCACGAACTGCCTCGTTTTGTTGCTTAAAAGAAGGCTACGCCTCCTGCAGACGGAAAACTCATTCCGTTTATTCTGCGCCGATTACCCAGCATGCATGTGAAGTGCAGATCTGTGCAATATTTAAACAATAACAGGAAAATTTCGCTGGCCACTTGTCAGGACTTTCTGCACTGTTCACTGCAGTTCAGATCCATATTTAGGCCTGTCGATTAGTATTTAAATGTATTCTGGTGCTCATTTTCCTCCTTCCACACTACAAATTTTACAGATGGCCGCATCAAAATACACCATATTAAATCACTATTAGGTGTCACTGTGAATAAAATCCTCTGACCATAGTTAGAAAATATTTATGGATGGTTTCTGTTAATCTTTAATGCTGGGTGATTTGTTTCTCTAGTCTGCTTTGGTACAAGAAGTGAAATATATAAACTGAGAAAAACAAGCAAATGGCAGCAAAAAAAAAGCAAAATGTGTATAACTCAGTTTGGGAGGGAGAGCGGCCTGCAGCGTGTATGTGTGCATCTTCTTACTTTATTCCCTCAGGTGACTCTAGGCCTTTCGTTTGTAAATAAGGTTCGATAGAGATCGAGGTGCCAGAGTCTACATTAATGAGAAAGACTGACACCTAACAAATGCAGAAATTAGACTTTTCTTCATGAAAAACATGTGAATTCTGCATGAATGTTGTATGTTTGTCCTCGGGAGAGATGGAGATGAACCCGTAAGGGGAAATAAGCTGTGATAGGTAATTAATTGACGGGATCCAGAACGATCTTCCCAGGTGCCTGTCACAGTTAAGCCTGTCAGCGTCCTGCCAGCAGACAGGCTTCACGGCTGAGATCACGCTCGCACACGCCAAGCTGTGCGGATGGTCTTCTGGGCCAAAATTTAGCAGCCCGCCTCTTGAACTGTTTACTTTCTAACTTTTGATGCACGACTTAACTGTTGTCATGTTGCCTGCCACAATAAATTGGTATTATTAGCCATCACGCTCGTGTTTATAGTCTGGCGCTGGGAGAATGCGCTCTGGGTCTGAAACCCAAGCTATCGATTTTGGCCATCAGTGGGTAAAATTACCTTGCTGCTTGCTCCCCCCGTCCCCCCCACTGCTGGGTACCTTGCTGATTGGACAAAATCCTGAGTGATCCATGGATATCACCTGTGGGTCAAGGTGGACCAAAGACCAATAAGGTTGAAATTAGACCTGGCACCGAACCCCCTACCCCTCCACCCCCGGCCTCTTGGAATTCCATAAAGGAGCTGGGGGGGGAGAGCTCAAATGTCACAGGATGCAACACCAAATGACATAATTTCCCCAATGGCTCTTTATTGAGTCTTCCTGAAAACGAAGTCAAAGGAAGCTGGGAAGCATGACTACAGATATCGATCGGCTGCCTCGGGTCGTGTGGCTGAGCGGAGGTGCAGTGAGCGAGTGCTAGGGCTATTTCTTATAAGGAATATGTGTGAATAACCAGAGCATGGCACTTGGCACTGAGGGAATCCAAACAAGGGAGCAGTATGTAGCTCAGTGGGTTATGAGGCTGTGACTGTGATCAGAAGGTTGCTGGTTTAAATCCCCGGGTTAACAGAGAGGTATCCCCGCTGACTCCCTGAGAAAAACCATTAACTTCCAGTTGCTCTGGAGACTGGCTGACCCTGCTTACAGAAAAAAAAGATCTGCTAAGTAAATAAAGTATATAATGTCACGAAGGAATGTGATTTATCCAATGTAACCCAAGCTCTAACGCAAACAGATATGTCTGCGTCTGTTAGAATCTGTTAACTAATTAGCACAAGAGGCATTGCCGTCAAAACTTATACAAACAGCAGAACAATTAGGGTTTTGTTGTAAATTGACTGCCTTGTTCCTGGCACGTCAATTATATAGCGGGATTTCAAGATGGAACCAAAATGTATCTGTATAAAAACACCGCGGTACTGTATCTACAGTCACTGAGGCTGTGTGCTGCGGCCGGCATCCTGAGAGGGGGTGTGGCCATCTGGGGCAGGCGGCGACCACGCCCCTCCCACGCCCCTCCCACCCCTAACCTGGTAAAGCTGGGCGGCCCATCCTTTCCCAGCCGATTCCCACCCTGTCCCTGTAACCCCCAAAAGTCTCAGCTGCTAACAGGCACACTCATCTCTGTCTGATAAAAGGCGAAACAGTGTGAAATATAAAGTCCAGATGAAGAGAAATGTTTGTGTATGTTCCATTAAAGTGACAGGGAGACAGAGTCGACTGGCCTTGGACAAACAAATGGCTCAATGCAGAGGTGTGGAAGCTCATCTGAATAAACACCGCAGGCTGCGATGGCGGTTCATCTGGGCCCAGGGGGGCGATTCGCCCGAAAAAGGCCCCACCGTGGCAAATTCATTAGTTTACAGCTGGACTTTAATACGTGGATAATTTTGGTGTCCGTCGCATTATCTCCTTCCCTGGCTCCCTCATTATTGCTGGCCTATTTTTAATCTTTGCTTAAGACCCTCCTTCACATCGCCCCAGACTGCAAGGCCTGCCGGGAGCTTGCACTTAAAATAAAACCGTGAATTTAAAAAAGTAGCACAAGTATTGTCAAAGAGCTGTAGAAAAGGTGGGGGGTATCATGGCACCAGTGCTTGTAAATGATGCTGCATTAAATGCGACCTTTCTTCCTTAAAGATGAAATGCGATTGCAGTTTAAATGATGATAAATAAATAACAGGACCTACCAATTATTTAATGAGTCCCTGTTATAACGCTGCTTCTGAAAGACAGCACCTCTCCCCTCATTAAAATCCATAATCAAACACAAACTCTGTTTGCAAGAAGTCGCAGATGGGAAATAATGATTCGGTGCTTGTGTACAAATGTCCTCCTTGTATCTTGCACTGATCTCTGGATTGAATGGTAAAATGTGCCTAAAAAAGCATCGATAGGACACGTTAGGAGGATGACAGGGAGGCTGACAGGGAAGTGCACAGAGTGAAGATTCCAGTGGCCGATAAATGTTTTAGAAGCAGATTTACTCCCTTGCATTTAAAGCTATATTTTTGGGGACTGAATTGAGTGGAAAATTGACCTGGGAATAGCTGAGATGAAACAGGGATCTCATCCCTAACCCCCAGAGGATGAGTCAGCATGCCGCTCTGGTGACCCACCTACCCTGAGCGCGCCTGATTGGCTGAGAAGGGACCACTGGCCAAAGGAAAGCAGATATTATCACTGACAGTGATTGGCTACACAGAAGCAGGTATTATGCTTTATGCAGACACAGGGGGCTCACACCAGGCAAATCAGCCTAGAGATGACATTCTGATACCGGCTGTTATATCCTGTACTGACCAGTGTCAGGCGCCAACGATCCAGCGCTCTCCATACCAAGAGACGTCAAGTGAGCAAGAGACAGATGGGCGACAGGACAGGATCTCATATTGGCTTTGTTTCATTGTCAAGACCTTTCAGAGAGTGGCACAATTAAGAAAACGCCGGCAATGGTGCACTCTTCAAAAGGTGCTCAAATATGACCATGGAAGTGCTCGTCTAATTATCAAATTATGAACAGTTTTCATTGCATTTGAAAGTGCATCACGCATCATGCGCGGTTCAGGCAGGCTGCCCAGGTCATGCCTGCGGCCCCAAGATCCCTTATGCCCCCTCCCCCCCCCATCTGGAGCCCCAGCAGCCTTCAGGTTGCCGCGTGAGACAGTCTGCCTCCTGTCTTTTTATTCTTAGATGAAAATCGGGAGTGATGGCGTATAATCAATCAGAGATCATCCCGGTCTTTGTCGTCTATAATGTGAGACAAGCAGGAAAGTCATTTCTGCTGTCATCCTTCATTTGCTCTTCCCGCGTCACGGAGGGTGGGAGCCCGCCGTGCTGTTCCTGCCAGCCGGTGTGACCTTGAGGCACTACAGTAAAACAGCAGAATAAAACAGAAATACCAGTATTTATTGGAATAGATGGCTGTGTCATTTTATGTAACGGCTAATGGCTTTTGTTGAGGTTAAACATGAACATTTTTTTATTTGGCAGATGTTTTTTTATCCATGAGTTTTTTTTTTTGAGAAATCGGAGTAGAGAGTCCTTGGAGTAACTGGGGTTAAGGGTCCAACGGTGACATCACTCAGCCAACACTGGGATGTGAACCGGTGACCTTTTGATCACAGACAGTGAGTCCTACCCTGCTGAGGCACACACCGGCACCTGTCTGCATAGTCAAAGGAATACAGGAGAATGGCTTAAGGAAGCTGTGTGAGGTGTTGTGAGGCCGCCGTCGGGGAGCAGAAGCCAGATGGAAAAGAGGACATGAAGCTACTTTGGCCATCCAGCAGCACGAAGTCAGCGAGTTAGTCACAAGGTTGATACTACAAAGTCTGCTTGCGCTGTAAGTCTGATAACTCTGCTCCAAATCTCTCATTTTCACGCGTCGGTGCCTCAAAAAAGATTCGGAGATTGAATCTGCCAGCGATTTGTGCATATTAAAATTGTCTTGAAAGGAATTTCTGAACAATGTCTGGACCTGTAAATGTACTTGGGGGGAGGGGGACCCCCAAAATCCCATCAGCATCCCTGGAGTTTGTCTAGAGCAGTCAAATGCCAAGCAGACAAATAAATCCGTCACCTTATAAAGTACGCAGTGATCACGGTGCTCCGGATTAGTCTCGCTGGGAATATGTTTCCAGTGCACTCCTGGCATTATGTCCCTCATCTACGATGCGTCACACGCTGATTAGCAGAAACTGAACGCCCCCCGAATTCTAACAGTTGAATTACCGGTCGGCTTGGCACACGGGATGTGACTCTGTAATGGTGACTCGATCGTAGGACGTGCCATTTTGTGTGGTGGCGGTGGGGGGGGGGGTGGGGGCGCAGGGGTACTAGACTGAGGGTAACATCGCTCTCTGGGTGACAGAGACATCTGAGGAGGATCTGATACAGACAAAGAAGTCCTTTCCACAGTGTCTGTTTGCCGTTGGAATCTAAACAGGAAAAAGCCACCTCTTCACCATGATAATATATACAGGAAATATCAATGATTCGTCTTTCATAACTGAGAAAAACAATGATTGTACTGTGTGGTTCAGTCATCCTTGATGACAATAGTAAATTAAAGAGAATTTGTGGGTCTTTAAGGTCCTGAATACGGTCTCAATGTGGGATATCACTGCACCGTCCCATAAATAAAATCTGCAGGGATGATTGTTATGGGATTTACAGAGAGGGGTTATTCAAGCTGGCCCCCATGCTATAAAGGACATATCCTGTCACCAAGACCAGCGGGCTGCTTCCAGATGTGATCAGGCCATACCCAGGGCCTTCAAGCTCAGCCACAGCAAATGTGACATGTCAGATCATGTGACAACAACAGACACTTACATCACGTGACAATAGCTTTTTAATGCCCAATGCACCCACCTTCATAATTTGAACTGTTTTAGGATTCCATCTCAAAACTGAATGAGTAAAATTTTATGGTATACTTCATCTTAGGTTGCAAGGACAGAATAAGGTCACCATGAGTGAACTAGGGCAATTTTTTCAGGACTTTTCCAAAACCGCTCTAAATTCCATGAATAAAAGTTTATGAATCCCATCTCTAAAGTTGGTACATTACAGATGCACTTGTTAAGAGCCTGCAACACAGATTGATAAAAACAGCAACGTGTAAATTATTTATCCCACGAAAATGACCTAGAATAAATGAAAGTGTTCCGAGAACAGAGAAGTTGAATCGCTGGTGTAAGTCGGCTGATGGTTATACTGTACGTAAGAGCACTGAAACCGCTGCTGACTAATGTCCCCGTTAAGCCATTAATAAGAGGCATTCATATTTGTTCAGTCTGTGGTCATTTTAAAATTTAAAAATGTGTTTTTTAAAAATGTTTTAATGTGACCATTCCAGACTCGTCTTTTACATCCTTTCTATATGATGCCATTTTCAGGCAAATGAAAACGGGGCGTCCGCGCGGTAGTAAAAGGTAGTAAATGAAACAAAATTAAGGCCCTTGAAAGGTATAAAGAGGTAGTAAATGGAATTTGACTTGGTAGTAAATTTTTCACCATCCAGCTCAATATATTACAAGTTTCCTATTTGTCTACGTGTTTTAACTTCATCTAATTAAATAATATATAATATACATGCTAGCAGGACCTGAGTCGGAATTAATAGCCTATAAGAGTGAGGCTGACGCCATTTCTCCGCCTTTTACCTCAGTTGAGCCAGGGTGATCGCACGTGTTGATATTAGCAGAGACTCTGAAATTAGCTAGTATTTGGTGGGGAAATGAAAGTTTGCTAAAAGTTGTCTTGATAACCCGTCATTTAAAGACTGGCACAAGCCGATAATGGGGAATGATCGCAAAGCATTCTGCAGTATATGCAAAAAAAAAAAAAAAAAAACCTCTAAATCTAACCTGGAATGGCGTTTCCGCGATCAAATCTCACCGGGAATCCGACAGTCATTAACAGCGGATTCGCGTGCGGGGGGAGCACTTCCCTATTTCGTTGTTCGGTGATTCTATGCGGATCGGGGCAAATGCAAACATAAGGTCCAGCTACGAGCACAAACATTGCCTTCGCACCACCTCAGCAGCAACGTAGTGCGACTAGCAGCACAGCGGCTGCAGCAGACAGACAGCAGACCTCACTGTCACTAGCGTCGGCTCTCAGAGCTGAAGTTCTCTGGTGCCTGAACACCGCAGCTAGCCATCATTCGTACAATTAGAATGAGGTTACTGGGGAACTATTCGGAAGCATGTTCACTGACCGATATAGCTAAAAGTTTCGCCTGTGGCAAGGATAAGACTGCATACATGATTCGATTCGGCATTGCACCGCATTTACAGAAATTACTTGTAAAAAATACAGGTTTTGTATATACGGACAAAGTTGTTAAATTTTCCTCTTAAGATTTATTATATATATATATATATATATAATAAATCTTAAGAGGAAAATATATATATATACACAATGAAAATACTCAATAAAAAGTTTAAACATTAATTTTGCTAATATTTATGATGGGTATTAAGATTTTCCCCTCCTCCCAAAAAAACGGCTGCTGCCCAATTGTTGGTAGTAAAAAATATTGTGGAGGCAGTAAAAAAGGTAGTAAATTCAACTCTAGGATTCCTGCATAGACCCTGGAAAAGATCTTGCTCCCTCCGACACTGACTGTCAGGACTTCGGGGCATGCAGCACCCTCTGCTCTGCTCAGACGTAGCTTAAAAAAATCTACCTTGGCAGTCCATTAAAAGATGGCTCTTTGAAGAAAGAGAATTCAATTAATTTCAGTGCAACATTACAGTTTGTGGACTCCTGCATTTCATTTGGACTTCGGGGATCTGCTTGTTTGAACACACGTTAGACCTCTAGCGGATTTCCCCGCACGCACAGCCCTGCACTCCTCGCACAGCAGAGGGCTACAGAACCACCACTCTAATTGAATTTCTTTATTACATTTTCAACAACTTTGTAAATCCTGGGTCACAGTCCCCTGCGCTGGACTCTCCAGTGCTAAGGGGCTTCAATACAAGCTCATAATCATCAAAACTACAGGACTTTTCTGTCAGCTAGCACACATTTATATTTCAGAAATTGTGTTCAATAGCCATCTATCCATTTCCTGCGGTGTGGAAATAGTCCCACAGCTTATCCCAGGAATCTCTGGGTGTTACCTGGGACAGGGGCCACATGCTGTGGGAGCAGCAGAGACAAACAGAAACAGTCAGATTGACAGAGAGATAGATAGATAGATAGATAGATAGATAGATAGATAGATAGATAGACAAACCAATACACAGACCTGGTGACAGTCAAACCTGCAGTGCCAAAGGTATATGATAAATACTGTACCCACTGATCCCCATTTATACCTTTCAGACACGCTTGTCATGATCTACACATAACATGCCAACAGTGTCTGATTTCAAACAAACCCAACAAGTTAAACCCATCAAAACGAGACACGTTTTTGCACTAAATGGTTTTTATAACGGTTTAACGGTTATAAAAATTGTATTGATCATGAACCCGTCGGGTTCTCCTCCAGAAAAGATAAATGCGTTACCACAATACTTGCAGGGTTTTCAACGTGCTTCAGTATTAAGGATTTTGCATTGCGGCTGCTGCAAGGCACCATGGGAGATTCTCCCAAGCATCAGTGTACAGGTCACAGGTGTTTGGCCTCTTTGGCCCATCAGAACTTTGACAGAATGTACTCAGTGAGGAATTACAGTTAGATTTAGACATTTCAGCTCCAAATATTAAGACCCCCCCTCCCCCATGGCTTCTCCTGCTCCTGCTCCTGTAAGTGAAAGCCCCCCCCCCCAGGTCTCCTGAACCACAGCACACCTCCTGCCAACCATACACAAATAGCCCGAGGTGGCTGGTCTATAGAGATACAGCAGGTAGTACCCCCTCTATATCTGAGATTATATTTTGAAAATACTTTGAAATAACTCACTACTAAAATAGTTTTGTCTTTTAAAAGCACATTTTCCCTCTTTTTTGGAAAAATTCGCTGTAATTCTGTAAAATATATTATTTTATTGTAGCTGCCGGGCAGCACTGCACACAGCTCATCCTGCCCTGAGTTTGTCCGCAGACAGGCGTCCTTCATTCTCTCCAGCTGCGTGCATTTTGTGTGTGAGACAAAATGGAGACAATGTCCACGTTGCTGTATGTGAAATAAATGTGATCGTAACACATGCAAAACTGCTATTACTCTCTTATGATGCCACGCAAGACCGGGGTCAGCATTTCCGTCCTTCAGCATTACGGTACACTAATGAAATTTTGTTTCAGACTGAAAGCGCATTATCAACATTTTGTATGCAAATTTATTATGCAATTATGAAAGAGCATTCCGTTGCATCTAATAGCACCCAGATGAGGTGGGATCTCCACCAATAAACACACTTGCATGTGTTTCCTGTTTCAGGGAGGGGTCATGTCAGTTTCTGCTCTTGCTCTGTCGAGGGCCATGCGGCCGGGACTCGTAAAGTGTGTTTTTTCGCCCCCTTGTGGCAGCAGTTAAAACTGCTGTGGAAACGGAAGGAACGACCCGAGCTTCTGGCCATTGACATGGTTCCCACTAACAATTTAATGGTTCAATTGTGGCCTGGAGCACGGATTTATACTGATGCACCATATTCAGCCTTTAATGGCATCTCAAATGACTGTAGTATCAGGGACAAAATGAGTTTTAGTTCTTAATTAAATGGATCGAAGTCAATACGAACCTAATTAAACAGGCAGGGAGATCAATATATTTGAGAAGGTCATTGACACTTAATTTGAGTGAACAATCAAGAGACCAGATTTCACATTAGTTTGTCAGTTCCTTGTGATCCACGAAACCCAAAGCTAGTTTATAGAGTTCTGTGAGGCTCCCAGCCCCGTGTCTAAATGCCTTCATGTTACCCTTTACTAGTGGTAATGGTAGGTGCCTGATCCTAATTTAACAGAAATCCAGAGAGGTGGTCAGTAGCTGCGAATTATACAGATACTAAATGCTCCAAGACGTGCATTTAAATGAAATCCCAGTGAGAGAGGCTGCCATCCATCAATCTGAACATTAGGGGGCACTGACCCTGCAAGGGCACAAGCCACAGGCCAACCGCTGCCCACCTAATGAACCTTCAGTGACACCGGTGTGCCTTTCCACCAATGTCTATACAGCCCCCTAGACTTGGTTCATGTCCAGTCTCCTCCAGGAATATCATGTCCAGTGAAAAATATAATAATATTCAAAGACCGTGAGAATGTAAGAAAAGTCTGACTGAATTCCAAAGAGCAAAGTGTAAAGCTGCATGTAAAGCTTTGCCCAGATCATTTGCAGTTTGAAAATGTCACATAAAATATTTATAACAGTTATTGGGACAGAATTTCGGTTCCTTCAGTTAGAGGCACGCATGGGATGCACACTGTTATGCATGGGACGCATTCTCGCACACCGTTATGCACGGGACGCAATCTCGCACACCGTTATGCACGGGACGCAATCTCGCACACCGTTATGCACGGGACGCAATCTCACACACCGTTATGCTTCGGACGCATTCTCGCACACCGTTATGCAAAGGATGCCTCACATGATGCAGAATTTCATCTTCATATATGAAATGTAATAGTGCACCTCTTCATGTGTGGTCATCATTGCAATTCATAATGCATGGGACGAATCCAGACACTTCTTCATGTACGGGATGCATCAGTGCAGTCCTAAATGCATGGGATGCATTGATACACCGCTCCCCCCCCCCTCCCCCCCACAGCCAACAGGGTGCCACAAATGCATGCCACAGCCACCTGTACGAAAAACCGCTCTCCGCGGATATGGAAAACTGCATTCCATATTCCGGGGAACAAATGTCCTGGAATTTCTCGCCTCAAGATGGGCTGATGTAATATTCATAAAGCAAGTTTAGCATTTTTACAATGTCACCCTGGTAACAAGCTCTCAGCTCTGCTACAGATGGATTGTGTTTGTTACTGGCTCAGCATCTGAGGATTTGAGAAAATGCATGGATCCAGCCTCCCCTCTCCATTATTCTTGCACATTTCTGCTTCAATGCAAAGAAACTAGTGTGTTTATTCCATGCCTTTGAATATAATGCAGTTTGTGAATTAACAGTCACGCTTCGTGGACATGCTCGCAGCGATGCTGAGGCTTGATGCGGCCACGATCCTATCTGGATTCTCTACATGTTGGTAGCATGATGAAGGACACGTGACATGTATAGGGCTGCCAATCTCTTCCTGATGCATACCCTGAGGACAGTGTGCTGTGAAGGCGTATGAATTAATTATAGTCTAGATTTTAAACCAAACCTTATCATTAGTTTCGGTTCTTGCAACGTTCTGAATCACTATCTCCAGGAGGAATCACACTAGGCAGAAGCTTTAAAGGACATGGAGAATTAAACAGTTTTAATTTGTATTTTTAACAAAGGTGCCTTTCATAACAGGTCTACCGCAGTTTGTGGCTTGGGCTGACTGCAATTCAGAGCGATGGATTCTGTAAAACCTCCCACACTCGTTTCTCATCCACTTTCTTTCCTCTCATTTTAAGCCTCTAAGACTGACATCGTCTGTATGGTTTTAGCATCAGCTTTAATGGGATTTTGTTTCTCATCAGTAACCCCCTGTGATATAGAGTTCCAACATCATTTTTAAAGACTAGAAGATGATATGCTTCCATATCATTATTACAATAAACAAAAGAAAGAACATTGTAATAGATCCAAAAGACAGTAGAATAACCAAAATTGATATCAAAACTCTCTATTTAGCACATATGGTCAGTTATTTTCAATGCAAAATCTAATTTCCCTATAGTATAGAATGCCTCCTTTTAAGCATTGCTTAGCCTTGCATGGACATGATCCCAATTCAGTTGTTCTTAAATGGTTGCCCATGGGACACTGGGCATGATTGCTGTCCTTAGTGCTGAAGTCAGTGAAAATAACTGTCCAAGGTCCTGAGGTAAGTTAGGGAGATAGCTGTTCTTGTCGGCCTAGGGAAATGAGAGACACAGATGTCCATGGTTGTTGATGACAGTGACAGACACAGATGTCCATGGTCGTCGATGTCAGTGAGAGACACAGATGTCCATGGTCGTCGATGACAGTGAGAGAGACAGGTGTCCATGGTCGTCGATGTCAGTGAGAGACACAGATGTCCATGGTTGTTGATGACAGTGACAGACACAGATGTCCATGGTCGTCGATGACAGTGAGAGACACTGGTGTCCATGGTCGTCGATGTCAGTGAGAGAGACAGGTGTCCATGGTCGTCGATGTCAGTGAGAGACACAGGTGTTCATGGTCGTCGATGTCAGTGAGAGAGACAGGTGTCCATGGTCGTCGATGTCAGTGAGAGACACAGATGTCCATGGTCGTCGATGACAGTGAGAGACACTGGTGTCCATGGTCGTCGATGACAGTGAGAGACACTGGTGTCCATGGTCGTCGATGTCAGTGAGAGAGACAGGTGTCCAT
>JAODJX010000027.1:21384783-21395457 GCA_026776945.1 Isichthys henryi | reverse complement strand
TCAGGGTCAGGGGGCCGCCTGCACGTCGCTATATTTTTAAAATGCAATAAAAGAAGCAGTGCGTGCATTTGGGAAGTTATAGCCCCTCCCTACGGAGAGCATCTGTACAATTTCTGTGATGCATCTGCTCAGTGCGAAATGAATGAAACAACATGGAACAACAGCTTGTATTAACACATTGAAATGTCTGCGCCATGAGGCAGAGGGCACGAGGTGGGAGGGCTGGGCTGGGAGGCTATGCCCTGTACAGGATGTCCAGTCCATTGTAGGGCCAGCGGTGGTGCTTACTACCTATCAGACTGTGCATTTGAGTGGGGCCCCGGAAGTGTGGGGGCCCCCTGTTGCCCACAAACAGTCACTACACTAAATTTAAAATGCATACGTCTGTTACTTAAGAGAAAGCTGCATGTTCTCCTAACCAGCTAGCAATGGTCTTATGTTTTTGAAACATCTGAGAGGGGGCTGAGGGCGGGGTGATTAGGGCCTCAGACGTGTCACTTATCAATTACCCATCAATTCAAATGTCACTTCAGTGAGAATACAAGCAACACAAAGTAATACAGTAATCTTATCTAAAATTCAGCGGAGCATAAACAGAAGAAATAAGCCAACTAACTGCAATCCTAATTAGCTATCTTCATAGAAATTATATCACCAAGACACGTAAAAAAAATACTATTATGTTTTATAATACAGATTATTATGAAAGGCGTAGTGCAGCTTAGGATAAACAGTTATGGAAAATGGATGGAGGGCTGGGGGGTAATTAATTAGCGTAATCGGCTGCAGGATTAGCAGAAATCCCGCGTTTTTGCAGAAATTTTCCAAAGGAAATGACTAACAGAAATAGCTATGGAGGATTGGGTGAAAAAGAAAGGCAGGAGAAAGAAAAATCAGGCTCAAATAATATAAATTATTTGATCCTCACTGTGTGGGATCTAGATCAACTTGGGAAAAAATGATAACCCCTCCCCCATAGGGGAGGAACAGGTGGAGGGTGGAGTGATGGATGGATGGGTAAGAGCAGGGGTGGAAGGATGCAAGATCTGATGATGACAAAATAGAAGAGTTTCCTTCTTAACGTTTGCTTTTATCTCGTTTGCTTTCCTTTCTTTTTCTTTTTAAATAGCAGTGAAGTATCTGCGTTGTCAGGAGGCGTTGGAGCTCTTCAGCTTCCACATCAGGACGTCTCTCTGGCTCCATCTCTGATTCCGGCGGTTTTGTCTGACAGACACGCCTCCAGCGAACGGCTCACGGTGACTTTGATCACGTTCGTGGCGGATGGGGGCCAACCTAGAACCGCCACGTCGCAACTAATTCGAGTTATAGCCCAGGGGAGCGTGAGAAAAGGAAGAACAAAGGATCCTGGGAGAAATTGCTTTTTGTTTACAGAACTTCTAGTACATTTTACGGAATTTAGATCTTAAAAAATATGGTCCTAAATTTAAGCTAACGTATAAACACAATATTATTATAGTAATAAGGTGGCCTTGTAATTTAATCATTACTCTTTTGCAGCGTATTTTTTTAGCAATTAATCATGAGCAAATTGCAATCCATCATTAGTTAATCACCTTAACATTTTAAAATGTGCTAAATTGCTCATTGAATAATTAATTCCTGGAAATCCAGCTGCTTAAATAATGCACGCCTTGAGAAGGTTCTTTATTATCGATCACGTTCTCTATGGTGAGGCTCAGTGAAACTCTTCTTCCATTAGTTAAACAAAACCTTAAAAGCCTTGCATTACAATCATTAATATAAAAGGTACTTATAAAAACCAGACCAGATAAATGAGGCCCCTTGGCTGCATGACCCCAAGGAGCCGGCAGCTCACACACTGGAAAACCACAGCCAAGGTCTCAGTGATAAAATCTCCGCAAGAACATCTAACAGCCTGTTTCACACAGCCTTGACCACCCTGATGGCATGATGTCACAGGGAGGTTTTGGGCTAGAAACTGTAACCCAGACAGGTTGTGGGACGGAAACCAGCCCCAGGGACTAACCTACCCCAAAAAAGCACTCATATAACTGGTAATGTTACCTAAAACAGGCGCAGTCACTCTCCTGATCAGGACATTAACACCATGGGTGACGATGATGGACCTTTTAACCTGACCTATAAAATACAGGAGTCTACAAGACATACTTATGTGAAACTGCACAAACACGGCTGATTACCATAAAGAGACCAAATATGAAGCAATTTACTATAAAAAAAAAACAAACAATATCACACGTAACTAAAAACACGGCAGTAAAGGTGCATGTGATAGACAGTATGTATGGCGTGTGATAATACAGCACATGCTGAGTGAAGAGTATGGAGACTTTCTTGTTCTGGGGAGATCCAAGGCCTTCTGGACATGTATGCGGGTCATGCACTGGCTGTGGTACTTCACTGTGTTACCTAACAGGAGCGAGTAGCGCCACCTGCTGTGTGTTTGTGGCACAAACATCAGACCCCAAAGGAAATATCACTGGTAGTTTCTCTCATGCAAGGAGCTGCCTCCCCCATCACAAAATCACATATGACCCCCCCTCCCCCACTCTCAAGTGCAGTCATATTTTTTTCTTGCTCCAAGCACCCCACAAAAAGTACCAAAGTTCTCTGTGGGCCCATGGACTATAGGTTCGAGAGACAGACACATCATACACGGCATGAATCAAACCATGACCTTGGATGGCATGATCTCTAGCTCTGGAACATCTGCCACTCTCCTGCGATCCCCCATTGGTGCACGGCCCTGCCCTCTCCCCCGATCAGCGGAGACCAGATGTTTACCCCATCCTGCCCTTCCCCGCTTCCCTGGGAATCTGCTTTCATCCTCTCTGCAAGCAGAGTCGAATCCTCAAAGAGACACCCACAGATGAGCGACCTGGGGTAAATATCACATCCTAGGGCTCTGGGGCCCCTGGCTCTGTATGCCCACCACCAGCAGGCCCGACATGTGAGCAAACAGAATGTCACACTACAGCTAAAGGACAACCGCGCAACCACTAGCATCAATGCCACTAAACTCTCCAGCGAGATTCCGGCAGTTGCCTTAAAACTTCCAATGATTTGTGGCTTTCGTATTTTTTTCTCCTCAAACCCCACGCTGACATGTACCCTTGAGTGCCTGTTATTAGGGTATTGCGCTTGGCGTGTAAGTAGAAATTAAACACGGATTTACAGTGCTGCTTTATCTCTGAGGTAATTAATGTCTGCCCGTCTGGTGTTGGGTGAAATCGCTATCTGGGGATCCTTGTCTTCTCAAATGACTGGGCCTGGAGAGCTCAGCCACTTCCAGCTCATGGGTCTGTCTGTGAAAGTGACATACTGTCTTCAGCGTAGTCTGAACAAACAGAGATAATAAAAGTCTATTAAATTGTAAATGTCTGTTCGTGAGTTAATGACTTATTGTGTGGTGTCCAATAATTACAAGAAGATATTCAATAAACAATGCATGTCCTTACCAGGCTCCCAGTTTTAGTAAGAGGGTCATGGTTTGGTTTGTGTTTTGTGCAAAACTCTGATGTTTCAGTTTCACTTTGAAACTTATTTAAGAGGCTTTAAAGAGCACATATATAGATCACAGTACAGAAAAGCTAAGCGATATTGCCTTTGAATTTAAGCCCATATTAAATAATTTGCATAATTTTCGAGCCTGACCTTAAACTGCAAAGTGAGTGCATGGGTGGTGTGTTCTTGGTTGTTTCATTAAAAGTATGTTCTAGGTCTTGTTTTGGAGGTAGACAAGATGGGGAAATGACCCATGTGACAAGAATGGATGGAGAAATGGGGACTATTTTGAGTAAGGGGGTGCAGATGGGATTAGGTGACAGGAAAGATGGTTACTGGAGGGATAAGAATCAGATTAGTGAAAACCAGCAACTCGGAGGAAACTTACATTTAGGAGATTTACATATTTAGCAGATGCTATATCCAAAGCAACATGCATTTCTTTGAATAAGTGGCCTGACAGGGTTATTGGCCTTACTCAAGGGCCCAAAGATGAAATCAGCTGGCTGACACTGGGATTTGAACCATGACCTTCTGACCACAAGCACAGCATCCTGACCCACAAAACCACACAGAGCCCCCATGAGGCTGAATAATGCAGTGCTGTGAAGGAGCCAAAAGTGGGTTCAGCGCCTTCATGTGCCATTAGTACAGCTCATTTCAGTGTGGTTAGCAGTATCGGTACCATGGGTTTCTGTTACTAATGAGCATGGTGAGGCCCACTCTGCCTCAGGATGCCAGAGTACCTCCACCATGGGCCAGGCAGGCAAAGGAAAAGGCCCTTCAGACTGGCAGGCATCAAGCTGCTTGGAGTCAGGATTGATGCCCCCGCTCTCACCCACCCCAGATTCTCAACCTCAAAGATGCCTTGATGTTCTTACATTTCTGATTAATAGGAGGGCTGATTGGTGGAATCGTCGCAACAAACTGGACCCTATAAGGTACTGGCAAGCCCGGTGCTCTATGGGGATATTGTGTTACTGTCATGAAGACACCGTTCTAGGGACTCACGCTGTCTGGAACACCACTAGGATGTGGTTCAGAGCAACTTTTCATCACAGGCCAATTCTGGTTTACAGATGTTTCACTCTGTCATCCAATCACTGAAGGAATCCTTTCAAAGTGTTTAAGTTGAGGGTACAACAGCAGGTTCAGAGTCTTTGCCGTTACAGCCCTTGCTGCCTGGACCGTGTCTCTCGCTCCCACAGGGTGGGCGACTCAAGACTCCAGGCTCGCCAAGGATTGCCTTCCGTTCTACTGATTCCCAGGGCTTTTGAGAATCCTTGGAAAGTTGTCTATCTGGCAACTTGCTGTCTCCCCCACTGGGTCACCCCCTGAACCTGGTGCAGCATTTGTATTTATCCATAATTATATCCAAACTCCTTCCCACAATGACGATATCACTGCAGAGCTGAGAGCTTGTGGCGGTGTCGAGACCCACAACGCCATGCACCCGTGAGGTAGCCTGCTTCTCTCCATGCTTAGCCAATGACCTTGGGCAGTGTTTAGAAAGACAAACGGAGAGAGAACGACTTCGGAGATGGAAAAACACCATAGAACCCGTGACGTCCACTACGTAACATGGAACACAATGAGTGATTGTGTTGGGTGAGAGGAAAGAAGTGTCCTTTAATCTTGGATGCGGTATGTCAGCTTGATTTCTGCTTAGACGTTGAGGAAGTGCTGGACATTCTGGGAGCTTCGGGCTGCTGATTAAGTCGGTGGCCATTTCTTACAGCATTTAATGTTGCACTCAGAGACGCGCCCGGAACGCTGAAGAGCCTCGCGTGTCAGTGCTTGGCACTAGGCTAATGCTAAGCTATTTTTAAACTCAGTGCTGTCCCGTGAAGCGGAGTCCACCCCAGGGATAATCCGTTTTATTATCTTGTGAGACTCAGCGCACACCCCCAATGGCCTGAATTCCCTCCAGACTGGCTTACTTTCCCACCGTCACATCTAATTACGTCCCATTATCATATGAGTACTGTGATTGTGCTCTTTTGCTTTTGAACAATTCCACATTAAAGTCATCACAGGGGATGAGGTCACTGAGATTAAGATTTAACACAGTGAGTAAATATATAAATGCAGGGTGTGATCACTTGTCATGGCCCTGATCTCTGGCCCTTGGGGGTTCGCAGAATATTTGACAAAACCATGGTCAGCTGAGCTCTGCACAGGCAAAAGGCAAATACTGCAACTACTTCAACAGACTATCTATCTATCTTTCAAGGGGGTCACAGGTGGCCCCTCAAAAGCAGCACAGTCTGCTGATTAGATAGAATAGATAGATAGATAGAGAGAGAGAGAGAGAGAGAGGTATCACATGCAGCTTTCTCAAGTCCCAGAACATTGTGGAAGCGTCTCTGCAGTCCTGGGTTCAGACTGGACCGGAACTGCAGTACAGCTGAATGTCAGTCAGCAGGGAACTACGGGTCAGTGCCTTTCCAACACATTACACATAACGAGGTACCCATTAAATTACTAAATTATTGTTATTGGAGGAAAGAAAAAGCTGTGGAATAATGTGAGTGGGAGGAAATGCTGTTTGTGAGTCAACACGAGCCTTTCCTAGCTGGTAGGAGGTGGAAAACATGATGCCTGTCACAAGACGCACTTTACTCTGGAGATGTTGTTTGGGCACCTGGGCCGCGTCGAAGCCGGGGATGGGCTCCACGTAGCCATGGCCCCGTTTTATCAGACAAGGGCGCCAAGTATCTGTGCAACAATTAGGGAGCGGCCTGGATGATGATCAATCACGGGTCACTTTAATTATGGTCTGAAAGCTACGGCTGCAGACAGAAACAAAGGGGAAAATGCCGGAATTCAGAGGAAAGGGCACAGCCTTTTTACAGTGGCCCGTGGAGATCCATTTACTTACTATTGTTTTATGGAAACCAGCAGCTCCCAGTGCCTGGTTTCTACCAAACAATGTCACAGCATTAAAGAAGGCAACTCCTAAAAGGACAGATACATTTACAGCATCCCTGACAAGAATGGACCTGTTATTCAAAGGTTAGACCTCACAGGTGGCAGAATTCTAAAAGACTACACCACACCACCCTCTACAAGAGGGTAGCGGGTCAGACACCAGTCCGGGAGACAGCTCTGTACCCCAAAGGCTGCCGCTTCAAGTTCCAGACAGGAAAAAGCTCACGTATGTGTAAAAATTTAAGTCCACATTTTTGCACTTTTGTTGTAAGTTTATCCATACTCCTGGGGCTCTCCTAGCACTGATTTCAGCCTTGAGAAGCGATTATACCTGCCTGGCTACTAATTTAATTCCAGCAGCTGAACCAGAATAGCGACCGTCCCTTGAACCCCACAGGCCTGCAGGATCAGCCAGCACCGGGGTCTTACAGACCCGTTAGGTATTCTTTCAGTTAACAAGCTGCGAAAGGAAGACCCCTAGGGGGTTCTGCTTTCCCCAGACGTCCCTCAGGCATGGAGCCTCAGACCAGCTGACGGTGTGCACACACAGCCACAGCTTGCTTCCCATCTCTCCCAGATATCCGACCTCTGCGGGCCGTTCCCCCGGGAACTTCACAGGGAAAGGCAAAGATAAAGAGAATTGGATGATGAAAGGATGCCGTCGCCTCTGGGAGGTTCTGACGCGGTTAAACGGGCTGGTGTTGCCGTGGTGATGTGACGACACGACGGTGTCACCGGGGTCATTTGTGGTACAGCTGTGATCTCCAGGCGCAGATACGAGTCGATCGGCTGAATGCGTCGCTCTCGACAACACCTCTGCAACCCCCTCTGTACTCTTTATCACCTGTCGCAGAGGGATCACTGTGATGCAAGCAGAAGTCTCCATGACGATGCAGTCCTCTGATCTTAAAAGTAAACGATGCTTCATTTTACATTTGCATAAGTAATTGCTTTTGTTTGAGACTGACTCACATGCATGTATAGAGGTGAGAGTGAAGCTTGGGGTCTCCAACACCCCTGGAGCATTTTGGCAGGAGTTACGGGCCTTACTAAAGGGCCCAGTGCCGATGGAGATGTAACTGTTTGTCGAGCACGAGATTCAAACCATTAAACTGCAGAGGCACAGCGGGTCTAACCCACCGAACCACACTTCGCTATTTTCGGCAGACACACCGAAAAGTACAGCTCGAACAATTCCTGAACTTTTCAGCTTCATTACTCGTCTTAAACCGCCTGAAAGTCCAGTGCTTATAACTGTCCCTCTGAGTTCCCAGGCTAGGAGGAAGTCAGGAATGAACCCTGTGTCCTTAACATCTGCTACACATCTGTTACTTAAAGCTGAGGGACGATATTCGGATTACAAAGTTACTATTTAATCATTGACAGAGAATGATGGGATTATAATAGGCTTCTAACCTGTCTCTTGGGCTAACAACACGAAGCCCATTATGGGGAGTCAATAATTTATCCACTGTTATTCCTCCTTGTATCGCCTTCCTTGATTACACAAAGGCCACTTAAGCGGCTAAAGTCTGAAATACAATGATAAAAACTATTTCAATTAAATAGCAGCCATTGTGGCTGCAAAAAGGCAGTCTCTCCCCGCTTCTGCAAAGAAATATCCCTTAACAGAATGTTTATCATGCAGTGGTTTCAAAGGTCGATTTATAGAATCAGCCACATACATGAACCGATGTTTCCACGATTGGGATTTTCAGCTGTGCCCAGCGAGTGGTGATTATTAACAGGGATGTGTGGCAACCAAGCTGGGCTCCTTCAATGTCTATCACTAATCAGGCTATTGTTAATCACTAATAGTTATTATTACTAGTGACTTGATTGGTGAGCGTGTGTCACGGTAGGAAGGTGGCTTGGCAGCATGGAACTGTTTGCAATATTTTTCCCTTTTTCATGGGGGGTGTTGATACTTATAGGCTTGAAACAGTGAAAAGGAAATATAAAAATCAAGAATCTGGAAGCGGGGGGGGGTTGGGGTTGATGGCAGAGATGAACATTTGCAGGTCTTAGCCATGGTGTAAATCAGCCTGCAGCTCGCCGACAGCGTAACAACACAGAACACAGCCATTTATACATATCACAGAGATGGAGGTACAGCCAGGATAAATCAGTACGGATGACTCTGGTCACATGACTCTCCCTCTTCAGGGGACCGCAGGCTACACGCCCCCCCATTTCTTTTAACCTGACAGAGCTAGTGCTGTGACACTAAGCTCTGATGTCAATACCATGCAAACTGCAGTCGAAGGCTTTTAATTAAATAAATTTTCAGCTGATGGGGCTGTGGTCACTGTCTTAGGTTAAGGGTTTGGGGCACCTGGCTCATTTCCTCACTTGTTCCTCCCGTGTATTCCTGCGTATTCCCACGGTATTCCTGCATATTCCCACAGTTTTCCCGCATTCCTTCAGTTGGGCTATTCTCTGTGCAGATCGGCGGACACGACGGGAAGCCGAGGGCCAGGCGCCGGTGATGGGGAGCCTTCCTGAAAATCCACGGTGTGTTCAGCTTCCTGTGGAGATGCGTAATCGCATTCCGCATAAGGAGACGACAAGAGCTTCCACAAGGGAGTTTATCGAATCACAACCTTTCATTACTCCCACCTCAGGGGCGGCGCCGTTCTTCAGGAGGGTTATACTCGCTTACTAAAATTCCCGATGAAATATTTCTGTGAGCGGCATGAATAAATTTTCTATGCCTCCCTGTGGCCGGTACACCACCCACCGACGGAAATGCATTGCTATACATCGCTGAATCACCTGACCGCGCCCTGACTTTAGCATAAGAGGAATTAGCTAAACGCCGCGCATCTGACGAGAGTGCGGAGGGATTTATTAATGCGACATTCCTCTAAGGGAATAATAGCCACCTTTCATTTGGAAATAACTTGATGGGTTCTACAGTGCATTTTAGCGCGCATGTGATATTGTACATTATCTAATGCCTGCATTTTCTTATTACATAAAGACACTGACGCCTTGTTCTGTATTGCTTGTTCGCCTGATTTATTTAACAAACACAATAAGAACATTAATGAAATAATTAAAATAATGGAGCATAAACTCCGTACCGTAAGTATTATGATTATTTTAGCACTCACCGTATGTTTGGCATCCATTTACTCAAATGGAAAACGGCTGCAGACGCCATCGTATTTTCCATGTTGCCATGGGACATTTTGGAGAGCATTGGAATGTGCAGTCAACAAGACTGGCATGAAACACCAGGGATTTAATGCCGCATGCTCATCTATTGGTGGCAGATGCTGAAAATCAGGGCGCCCTGGGGGTAAATATAGTCGCTAAATAAAGGCAGTAGGTTTTCAACCAACGCTGCTATCGTTCCATCGATGGCATTGTGCTGTTAGCCTCGTTGATGCTGTTGACCCCCCTGATCACTAAATCATCTGCTTGGGGTGAAAGCTTGTTCAGAAGCAAGTGTCAACAGTACAGCTAAGCAGGAGAGTCATTATTCCAAAAGAAACACAAGCGTGATGCACCATTATGAAGACTGACAGGGATACCTAAGCTTTGTTTCATTTGTTCTGCTATGGATGGTGGATGTCGAGTTTTTTTGTTTTTCACCCCTATCGAAATGTGTTGAAACGCCCTTGTTCGCTTTGATAGACTACAGATGCACTCTAGATTTTACAGCATCCTTTGCTCGACATCGCTGGATTTCAATTACCTCGCGGATTCCTGGCATTTGCTCTGTGCAGAGGTGTGACTACGTTAGGTGTGGCCGCATACCATGGGCCAGCCGGTGAATTATACCGAGATTAACGTATCTGGTGACTCCAGGCTGACGACAGCATGGACACCATGCCACCTGTCCCGAAGTGAGACGAGTCCCTGGTGTTTGCGGGAGTCATAGGCTATAGCCCAGGATGCCCTATGCACAAGAACAATAGAGTCACAATGAGCAGGTTAAAAGCACAGAATTACATTCAGAAGTTTCAGAGTTCAGAAGCCAGAATATAGTAAATCAAGTTTAGGAGACAGAGAATAGAAATTAGAGTATAGCAGGCAGGGGTCACCTGAATACACAGGCTCAACATCAAAGACATGCATAGATGATGCAATTAAATCACCTTGATCTACAGATATAATTTGAAAGAATATTTAATAATGATATGTTGATATTTTGGGGGTGGCATGGTGGTGCAGTGGTTAGCACTGTTGCCTCACACCTCTGGGACCCGGGTTCAAGTCTCCGCCTGG
>JAODJX010000027.1:21346511-21373818 GCA_026776945.1 Isichthys henryi | reverse complement strand
CCACCCCCCCATTATTTGCATTGCCGTTGCTGTTGTTGATCCTACAGCTGTCACGTTCCTGCCACCCCACGTTCCTGCCACCCCACGTTCCTGCCACCTCATCTGCACAAGTCCACTGGCAGCACTTCCGGTCCTGGAGCAAACAAATTAAACATGAGCGGCCAAACACCCAGGGCTCCGTCTGGGGCTTCAGCTAAAATCTCTCGCAAAGTTGAAGCTGATGTACACGTCCTGCCATGTCAGGAGGCCAAGCTGAGCAAAAGGACCCTCTGGAGCCTCTCAGTAAGTTAACAGCTAGGGTTGGCTTTGAAGGTGCCCTTCAGAAAAGGTCCGGGCAGGTCAGGTGTGGGAGCACCAGAAAAGGAGGGATGAAAATGGAGATGCATCTCAAGTGCAAGTGGCTCTGGGAACGACTAGCCAAACATAACCAAGACTACAAGATGGGTGGAAGTGGTGAAGTGCTTTCAGTCTGACCTTCTTTGGTGTTAGACTGGATGCTGTATTTATGATCAGGAAAAAAACCCGACTGTACTTCAAGCTTAACAGTGTTCCCTAGCCACTCATATTTATTACCCATAATGCCCCTGCAGAAGTCCTCGCCATTGGTGACAAGTCCTGCTTTCTGTGACTGAATCGGAGGCATATTTATTTCAGTAACCTGTCTTTTAAAACAGTGTGGAAATCCCAAGGCTTATGCACCTATTGTCCAAATTGTTGAAGTGATTAATTACACAGTTCGACTAGGAGAGGTGGTGCAGTGGTTAGCAATGTTGCCTCACACCTCTGGGACCCGGGTTCGAGTCTTGCCTGAGTCATGTGTGCGGAGTTTCCCTGCCTCGTGCCCATTGCTTCCGGGATGGGCTCTGGACCCCTCGTGACCCAGTAGGATAAGCGGTTTGGAAAATAGATGGATGGACTTTAGGACATCGCGTCATGGCCACGTGACGGTATAGATCAGTTAGAGGCCATCAGCTCTCCAGACTGCAGCTCAAACTCTGTTCTACCCCGATGCAATCTCAAGGAGAGATTATAGTTTTTTTTTCCTTGTAATGTAGGTTGCTTTGATGTAGCACGTCACCTCTAGTGACTCTATATCTATGTGTCTCAAGCTTGCGTACAGGTCATGTGACCCCGTTCCCCTTCATGTCATAGGTGAGCAATGAAACACAAAATCGAAATGGACGTTGTGATAAACCCAGGTCACAGTGCAGGGTACAAGCAACTATATAAATCCATCCACAAGCACTGCCTTGAAAAACACAACAACAAACATTTTATTTATAACAGTGCATGACAAATGCAGTGAGAATTGTGAAATTCGCTGTGTTATCCTTGATCCAACTGCTTACAGGGCAGAAAATTCTGTCTGGATACTTTCCAGGGGGTTCATGGAAATGGAGAGAGTGCTGGACTGACACCACCACGCCTCCATTCCTCCCAAAACTCCCGCAGTCCCTGACGGTTCTTTTTCAGTCACCATGCATGCTTCTCGCATTCCTCCTAACATTCGCTGCCATTTATGGCTAAACCCACAGCGCCTGGCAAACAGCGCGGTTTAAAGGAAATCGTGTCAGATGACACCCCCGCATTGCATGACCCAGCAGGCGAAACGTAATACTTGGGACAGAACAAGTTATGAAAGAATGGGAAAAAGTCAGCATTGGACAAAAGTATTGTGGAAGGTCTATACTGTTTTCTATATTTTCAATTTCGTTTTTAGATTTGGGTTATTTCATTCTAGAAGTGTTAACCCTTTTTTAGATGCGGGCATAAGAGGGGTCAAAATACACACGGGGGGCCGACCTGATCATTAGCTCATGGTGTGTTATGTCTTGGTGAGTGAGGGATTAATAATCTTGTTATGTCATTGGATAAAGCTCATGTCAGTCACTGCAGATGGGTGGGGCATCTGCACGCCAACGAATCAGCTTCGTAGGTGGTATGTCCACACCCCCAAACATGCCCCTCTGTTGTGTTTCCTCTACTGGGAGAGCGCTATGGGACCACAGGTGTTGCGTTAGACACAGGATGAGACCTGATGTCACCAAATACGAGCACAAAACATCAGCTAAATAGTAATTAAAATATAGCATTTTATAAATGGAAGGCTGAGCTGTGAAATATGGAAGGAGGCAGATAATCGCAGAGTACAGATGTTGGCTTGCAGGGCCCGACCGTGCTGGCTTCTCAGGACCTCGGGTGACCTTTTCAGTGCCCGAATCAAAACAAATTGCCGGTCGATCTAGCAAACAAGGTCTGGGGCAGATGGAGACAGCTGAGAAGCGAACAAGATGGGCATTATCCCCATTAGGGTTGACAATGGCATGGTCCGACTGGGAGGGGGGATCAGGACTGTGAGGAAAAACCCCGATGTGTCTGCAAAGCCGATCAAAAACAGCCACAGCAACTCCCCGCACATATTTGTCTCCTTCGCAGTTTTCATTTTCACATAAAAAAAGGTCCGTCAGCCTTGTTAGGTGGAACCAGACTAACTCTTTCAATGGGGGCCCCCCACACCGGCTGTACCCCCCACACCCACCGTACTCACCGTACCCCCTGCAACCCCCCCGTACATGCTCCACCTACCCATTTCATTGCATGACATTCTAATGTGAAAACAAAACTTGATTAGCTGGATTCTGTACATTACACTATATGGTCTCTGTGTGCATCTGAAGTCCTTGGAGACGCATGTGAATTACAAGTAAATTATCTTGTGCACATAAGATGAAAAAAAGTTCACCTTATTGAACCTCAGGGCCTCCGTATTGTAGCAGGACAGCATGAATGGAAAAATTATACTGAAAAAAACTATTTATTTATATAAACTATTTATATGAAAGATTCACAGCGGGTCACTGCAATCAGCTGCTGTGTGAGTATATAGGAGGTTTCTGGGACTTCCTGTCACAGGGGCAGAGAGGCACGTCTGTTCCTCTACGAACTTTCTGAGGCACAGTAGATGGAAAGGTTTACGTTCTGCAGGGTGCTGCCTGAGCAGAGCCATTTAGCTCAAGCTGAGTTCCAGCCCTCCTTGATGGTAAAGGCATTCACTAATCCTTCTGCAGTGCCAGAGTTTACCGGCACTAAAACCGCACGCTGGCATGAGGCCCCTGTGGTTCGCTTCCCACAAACAGTCACTACACCAAATATTAAATGAACACATTCTTTATTTGGAGATGCTGAAGCCGCATTTTCTGCAAACTACAATCTTTTGACTCCACATGCTAGAAATTTATTTCGGTTTTGAGTCTATGGGGAGGGGGCAAAATTTTTGAGTAACGATCTTGAGGAACAACAAACCTGGCCCATCCTCATGTCTGAAATCCCCCTCTGACCTTCTTTTCTTGGGTTATAACCATCCCACAGAACATCGGTGACCGTCATCCTGACACCAGGTCTGGGCCTGCGTGGTGCTGAATCCCGTCCGGTCCTTTGGACCGGCCCATTCCCTTCCCCACGCATCGGCGGTAGCACCGTGTTGCTTATGAGGGGAGGACCCAGCTTGGGGCAGCCGCCGTCTCCCCTCAGCTTGTCCGACTCCCACACGGGTAGTCAGCAGGCCCCTAAAAGCACAGAGGCCCGAAGGTGGGGGATCCACCCCCACTCTGCTGTCAAACTCGCCGTGTTCTGCTCGGCCACATTAAGAGGCTGAAAGTTCAAAGTCGACACGGGGGCAGTTATGGCTGCCGCATGATTCGATCGTCTCATTCCCATAAAGAGTAAGAAAAGGTGAAGCTTTATATACACAGATGCACTGTTGCCACTGGCCGCTCTCAGCTGGCTGCGGGGAGATTGCTGCAGGTCTCATGTGATTTTTATTTCTGAATATGGCAGTGCCTTTGATAGCTGCCAGAATAGGGGCGGGGTCACGAGGACGCTGGGCACAGCTGAAAGCTGATTGGCCCCCGGAGTGCCCTTTCCCATGTCACTCACCGATTCAGAACATATCATTAGCTAATGATAAGGTTAACCCCCGGGTATGAATTATGAGCCCAACCTTAAAAAATCCCTAGAATCCCCCCTGAGTATGGATAACACCACCCCCCCCCCCACCTCCAAATTAAGAGCCAGATCAGTAAGATAAAAAACCTTTAACTGCTTATAAATATCACCCGTAAGAGTGCAATGCATATCAGATACCGAATCTATAATATACCCTATACTATATATACTACATTCAGAATATATACCATATATATAATACTTAGAATAATGTACATTCATTTGCATGGCAGAGCTTCCTTTCCACAATGGTAGTAGTTTTCCTTCAGTTTAACATAATTGAATGTAATTATCCCATGATGAATGAAGGACGGAACTCGGCATGATTCTTTATGGTATATAACACAGGCTGCTCGCTCCCGGAGGCTCTCATCGGCCCTAGAGCTATGTATAATGCAGTAAGACATCAGCCCCCCCCCCCCCGGCAACAGAACTCCCCAGAGTCAGTTCTTCTGTCTGTCTCATTATTCTGCCTTCCCCCCCACTTTATTTACTGCTTTTTGCCGTTGGTTGTGGGTCACTCTGACTGTTTCCCTTTAAGGGCTCCGCAACCCCCCCGCAGGTCGTGATGTTGGTATCTCCCGTGATGTCATTCGAATGCCATTGCCCTGTAATGTGACACTCCTTCAGTAACACACATTGTTGTTTTATGGGCACAAAGCAAAGAACTGGCTTTAAATAGCACATCTCAGTCCTCTCAGTCCCTCTAGCACACCCCCCCCCCCACACACACTTATTCAACTGCTTCCCCTCTTCACTCGCTAGCACGTTTCTCACCGGCGACTGGAAAATGGCCCTCTTTCTGAACACTAGCAGGAAGACACAAAATACATTTTCAAGACGGAGCGAAAGACACCGAACAGATGCATGGCTTGTCAACTCCAGAGCAGCAAAGATATTATATCTTCATAGTGCACACTGCGCTGTTTCATACAGCATCTCGGCAGAACAACTCAGTGTTATGTAAGGCAATATAACCTAATCTAATCTTCTGTGCCCCCCCCCAATCAGGGAAGAGCTGAGCTCTTCGGAGGAAGGGGGGGACCAGACCTCACTCTCGGGTGTTGTGCTTTTTGCTCTTAATTGCTTTGGTGAAGTAATTATGTGAATAATAGGTTTTAGGTGTCAGCTTAGGTTGCTGATTAAATACTAATTAAGATGTAGTTGAAAGCTGCAGGATGCCAGCCCTCGATTTTGCACTCGATGTAAAGTGTCCGTATTAAGGAGTAAGTAATGTTCTTCCAACAAAAGCAGACTTTTATTTCTACACGGCTGGGGTTTTCCTGCTCTTCAGCGTTCACTTGCCATGAAATAAGCTACGGCGATGTATGACAGAGGTCAGGGTATTTCTGGACAGCAGCAGACCGGGAGAGAACCACACTGACCACCAGACAAACCAGGTTAGTGATTAGACGAACAAGGTTGAGACAAATTGCATTGATGACTAGATAAACCATACTGGTTAGTAGACAAACCATGCCGATAAGCAGATAAACCATGTTGATGACCAAATCAACCATGATGATAACCAGAAAAACCACACTAATGACCAGACAAACCAAACTAATGATCAGAAAAATCATACTGATAACTAGCTAAACCATGTTTAAAAAACAGTTCTGTTAAAACCACTGATTCCAAATGTTTCCACTGATTCCAGATGTTATTTTCTTGCCCCTCAAAATGACGAGCTATATGTTTTTTTATTGTGTTTAATCCGCAGAACATATTAGTGACAAAAGTAGTAATTAGTGACATGTAACTAATGGATTAATTAATTTAAATGAAATTCATTACTAATCTACATTTCAAAAATGATCATTATTCACTTAAACAGTTTGTAAAATGAGTCTGGTTTTATACAGAAGAACCTTTAGAGTGACTGTTCAGTCCTTCACAACTCATTCGGTTTCATGTTATTTGAATGAGGCCATGGGTTCAATTACACAAAGAGCTCAGCCAAAACTACGAAAAGTATATCCTGACCCTTTGGGTCTACACAGGCAGCTCCCATACGTGAAGTCAGTGGCGAAGCCTGTGTTCTGCTTAATGTCACTACCCATACATCCACAGAAGCACTAGAAAAATAATCATCCCAGATACCGTCTCCTGCTGTCAGCTATTATCTTCCTCAGCACCTTCTCTGCACGTGTGAAGCCCAAAACCTTCTGATGCTGCTTTGACACCTTGACAACCAGTTATTTCAGGACACTCTAAGATGGTGCTACAACAGTTCAGCCTGGTGAATCACTGAAGCGTCTGTCTGCCTGTCAACACCAGCCAATCAGATTCTTCCTACACTGGTCATCTACGAATACTAATAAAGGGGGAGGGACATATAATTCCATCCTTCCCTGTCTTCACTATTCACAAGCATTTGTACACGGTTAACAAAGCAAGAGGGCCTTCACACCGAAGTAGATATACTTCAGCTTCAAGCCCCTACTTTGCAAAGAAGAATTAAGATTCTTCCTAAAGTTTCATGAAGGAAATGAACAATGCAGAAGAGAAAAACGGGAGCTACATATATCACAATATGTTAACCAGAGCAAATCTTCACAAGAAGACTCTTCAGATGGAAGAATCTGTCATTAGCATCCACACTGTTAGAAAACCAAACTTGAAACACCCTCATCTACATAAACTGTAGTTATTTCAATGTAGGAAAAGTCGGGCTTAGACCTACTGCCCTGCTGAAAACAACACCTCACGTGACAGGCCAGTACAGCTTTCCGTGAATCTCACTGCTCTCCCCGTTCATAAATACATTGTTTTTGCCTTCAAGGCAGCCTGTGAACAACACAGGAAGTGTAGCTTATTATTCAGCACTTATACTGATGCCAGCGGGTGGCTTTGTGAAGAGAAGTAAACCGGAAGCCAGGGTAGGACTCAGGACAACTGCTGTGTCATGACAGAGAGGGACACCCTCAGGTTACCGCGGGAAGTGCGGCCGCTTGACAGGCCATGACTCGCCTGAATGAGGCGCGGTGAGCATCCGCTGGGTTGGCCGATAACTGAATGCAGCTCGACGAGGTTCATGGCGGGAGAGGATGCTGTCGTTTGTTTGTGCCTCTGTTTATACATAATTAATAGTTCCTTTATTGGGTATTGTAAATTATAAATGAAAATAATTTTAAAAAATTGAATAAGCAATTCTGGATTGTTTCGAATGTGCTCACTGTTGGCTTCCATCAAAATCATTCAAAACCGCAAAGCAGCTTCAATGCATTTCCATATTTAATTTGCGATTTGATGAGATTATTAATCTTTGTCTGCCTCGATTTTGTGGCTGGCTGTTTCACATGTTTACTGCTTTGCTTTGTCTCTGGCTTACGTGCTTATAGATGTGTCCTGAATACACTCCTCGTCTAAAGGTACAAAGGCAATTCCCAATCGGAAACAAAGCCTGGAAATTTAGTAACTGGATCAACCGGTGCCCTCGCTCGTATCACCACAACAGAGGGCGTGCAGTGCTCCAACTCCTGCTCCGAAACCTGAAAATATCTTGCCATGGCAAGCTGCGCTATTGGTGGAATGCATGTGAGGTAGCTGGAATCGGGGGAAGAAACAGCATGTTGAGCTATAATTACAGAAAACGCATTAGAATCGCTTCCAAACTCAAATTAGCTTGTGTGCTACATTCTGTCCTGTTTCTAAGGGTGGAACAGCAAAACAAAAAAAGCCTGCCCTCATCGGAGCTTTGGATAATTATGAAAAGAAATAACAAAATGTGAATAAGCCTTAATATGCCTTTGATCTATAAAGAATAAATGATCATGTATCCATTCATCAGCATATAAATATGCACGAATAACCATGGACCATTTTCAGTGGAGCGAAGCCATGAGTAATACAGAGCAGTATCGTGACTTAGCATTAACCGTCTTGTAAACTGTTTAAAAGCCTTACTTAGTCCTCATCCTAACAACAACAACGTTCCGGCCTTGTTCCCTCCTGCTCCGTCTTCTATATTGTTGTGGAACAATCTGGGGAAGTTCGTTAAGTGGGGAAACGCGCCTTGCATAACGAACTGTTAGCGAGACTTAATCACGGTTTCACTGGGATACACTTGCTTTGTTTCTTGCATACAGAATTTGAGGCATTCTACTCGACCGCCATCTTCCAAGGCATCAGACAGTCGTTTGCAGTGTTCTCCTCAGTGTCGGGAATCACTTCAAAGCCAAACTAGCTTGTAAAAATGTAAAATTACATTGATTAAAGGGAAATTTTAAGGAGATGCAGGGCCAATTTCACGAATGCCTTTGACAGCTCAGCTAAGGAATATATTCCTCTCGCACAGTAGAGGATAGCGGGGGGGGGGGGGGGAGAGAGAGTATCTATATGTATAGCATGTTCGCTATCTCGTTCGGTAGCATGTTCGCTAGCTCGTTCGGTAGCATGTTCGCTATCTCATTCGGTAGCATGTTCGCTATCTCGTTCGGTAGCATGTTCGCTATCTCGTTCGGTAGCATGTTCGCTAGCTCGTTAGGTAGCATGTTCGCTAGCTTGTTCAGTATCATGTTTTGAGCTCTGAATCCTTTCCCGATGGGGCATGCTGATGAGGAGAGGATAGGAAACAGCGCCGTGCATTTTGTAGCCACAAATAACAGCAGATTCTCACAGTAACCCGAAGAGCCTTTCCTTTCCACCACTGTGGCGCGTCTGATGTTTTGCGAGACCGGCAGAATGGCGGCATCAATCAGCCCCCCGACAAACAAAGCTACTTATTTCAATGCTCCGATGTTGGTCTGGGCATGGGAACATCTCATCCCCAAAGAAGACAAGCGGTATTAGGAAAAGAAATCCACAGAGATGTTTGTAAGATATTTACGTGCTGGCAGATACCAGAACATGAATTTCTTTTACTCATGATTTAACCCTTTCCCAGTTAACATGTGCAATAAAACACTTTTAAACATGAATATTCCTGTTCCTTTTCACTGTGGGAGGATGCCACAGGGGAATATGGCTCTCTGCTTTTTCCCGGCACACTGCTGAATCATATTAGGGAATCTGTTTGATATTATATTTTGACTGTTCTAAAGCTGTTCCAAAGAGCTTAAAAGCTGCTGTCCACACCGCTAATAGAAGGTCAGCGCTGATACAAAACAACACAGAAATGCCTACGGGTGACTGGTTTTTCTGCATATATCTGTGAGTCTGCGAGCGATGCTCTTCGGAAGGGATCCGAGTGCTTTTCATTAAGGATGTGCCTTTAACTCCAGACTTGCCAGATCTAAACACCAAGGGAAGGTATTTAACCCGAAATTATTCATGGATAATGGTCTGGCTATAAGTAGGCAGCCTAAAATGAAGCCTCAGTGTAAACATTACACAGCTCCGTCCGTTACATACTGTATACACCTAGCAGCCTTGAAAATGAGCTAAAATTGCACTGCTACACCTTAAGGCCCTGTTACTTAATACTGTCATTTCCCAGAAATGTTTTTGAAACATTATTTTTTAAAAATCACTAAAATTATGCACAGTATTGGTTCAGACTTTTCGCAGCAAGTTATTACAGTAGCTGCTGTCAGAAGTCCACCCATCCTCTAGAGGACAGTGTCTCTTCTGGGTAAGAGTGTCCCAGTGTTGGCAGACTTCCAAGTGTAGAGTTGCACTCAGTCTTCAAGCCTGTTCCCTAGAGTCAGTAGTGTCTGCAGTTTTTCAAATTCTTTTAACTACGACTCTCACCCATCCTCCGGGGAAGTCTAGCTCCAGGCTACACCATCACGCGGCCTTGGCCGCTGTCCCAGCCTTTAGGCCCGATCCTCTTTTCCTGCAGACCTCTTTACCTCCGCTCTCAGATGTGACCCCACTCTGCTCCCAGGTCTAGTCACCTAGGTGCTTGTTTTGAGAGAAATACCGGCTGTACCAGAGTCTGAGGACTCAACTGAAGGCATCTCCTTACTGGTTCACGGCAAAGGCCAAGCATCTCACTTCCATGCATTTTTTTCACCATTCTCATCTCCCTGTATTACAAGATCCCATACAGTTGAATATGTGACAAGACACCAATGGACACCAGAAGCTGAGAGATCAGAACAGACCAGCCAGATGGGAAGCAAGGCAGAGTGGTGCCAGATTCCCATAAAAGATGGACTCACCACAAAGTCTGTCCTCTGTGTTTTGCTTCTGAATGGATTTAAATTACGACTTTTAGCTAGCAGAAGCTGTACCGTCCACAATAGCCGCGCTGTGCATTTCAAATCCGCAAACCAATCCATTCCATTGTATCCGCTGTGTTCACCACAGTCGCATCTCTAATCTCTTATGGATGGTTTTCTTTCTGAAAAAGTGAAGCTGACCTTTTTTTTTTCTTTTGGTGAAATTGTATCCTGGCAACCAATCGCAGTGCGGCATAAGTCCTTTTTTTGGATGCCGGAGACAGTGCACATCTGGACCTCTGCATATGCTTCATGGGAGATGAGTGAGATGTCTTCAAACTCGTCGTCCCAGAGGGATGTAGCAGACGTCGGCGGTGGGAAAAAAAACTCCACTTCGCTAAAATCTCATCCTTTGAGAATGGGATTTGTTTTTATTATATTCAGCCGATGAAAAGAATGAAAATATTTACACGAATGGTGCAAGTGAATAAGTGACCATTACACTGAAGAATCGGTGTGAAAACCTCTTAACGTTCACAGAGATGTTGAAAGGATGAGTCAGTTTCAAAGGCCAAACTGTTAGTTTTTTTGCATCTTTCACAATCCAGCACCACTTTTCCCAGTCGAGAGGCAGCTACAGTCATTACGTGGCTCCATAACAGCTTTTATTCTTATCTTCTCAGGTGGATGATGGCGGTTATAAGTAACTATCACGTCTACGCCACTTTAAAAAAAGCTGACCTACTCTCTTTCAGGTATGATCGCATGGCGTCCATCTCTGTGACCAGAACTTAAGCCTTCGACTGGCCCCGTTGGTTTTAATTTCCTGTTGAACTTTGCACGACTCACATTGAGTAACACATATGGAAGTCGCCTATCTATTTTTGCTCTCTCTAACTGAATTTCAGAGGATGTACTTCAGCCATGGAATGAGCTTCTCTGTGACTTGAATATGAATTGCAAGCCGCCATTCAGCACGCTGTACGACCTGGGCATGAGTGCCGAGTATCTGCCGCTGTACTCACCGTCCCATAATGCCTTTTGACACCACGATGAACCTCAAAGCGTGGTTTCTGTCTTTTGTTCTGGTTTTAAACACATCACATTCAGCGTAAATGTTTTTTTAAATGTCTGCTTGTCAAGTTAGCGTGTCCTCTCAGTCTGTCTCTGTCTGTCTATCTGTCTCTCTCTCTCTTCTCCTCTCACACCGAGCATGACTAGCCTTGGAGTGGGTGGTCTCTCTCTCTCTCTCCTGCTCTTTTTCATGCTCATGAGTCCACCTGCCTCTCCTGCCGCATCTCCCAGTTGGGCAGCATAATGACGAGGGGAGCGGGACTCAACCAGAGGTATACAGACTCAGCTTAAGGGAACGACGCTGAGACAAGGGGGTTAGAGCCAGATCATTAGAGCGAACTGACTGAAGTGTAAACAATGCAAGTCATTTGGCCAATCAGTAAACAAACAAGCAAGTAAAATAAGACAAATGTCCACCAGGATGATGGACAACAAATTATACAGAGCTTTATAAAGACTTCAAATGAGCAAATACATGCTCTCATACTTCCATTGAAACATATATTTTCCTTCGCAATTCACTACATTAATTTAAGCTGCTTAATTTAACACTTAATTTATATAATTTTAGAGTAGGTACTATAATTTAGTTTTGTCTGGCCGCCTTAATTTTAACCAAAATTAAATATTTTCCATCTTGATAAAACTCTCATGGGGCATTTCAGCTGTTTCCGGCTGTGGAGTTGAAACAAGTGGAGAAAATTTCACACATTTTGACATGGGAAAGCTTGCCGGGCCAGTTTTCAGGCCGTATGGCATACTCATGAATCAGAATAAATGCTGCGATTAACAGAATGTGCAAGTTTCGGCGTTTAGAGTGGCTCTTACAGTTAGATGTCATTCAGTGTTTTGGGTTTTACTTTTCTGAGCCCTCATCTGAGGTTTTGTCGACTTGCAGCCATAAAACGGGCGCAGGATACTGAGTAGGTGGGGACAGAATGCTCTTTCAGCCTCCATAGAGGGCCCATTCATTCATGGGACCGGTGGGCTTCAGACATGAGAGATGCGATATCCAAATCGATGGGGTGATTCACAGTGATGCACACAGACAGATGGCGGAGAACCACCGGAAGCTAACAGTAGTCATTTTCGCAGTAGCGCTCACAGTCTCTCCCACTGAGGTTGATGGGGTGAAATCCCAATGATACCCTGCAGCTGCCTTAGGAGAAAACTCACATCATCCCTAGATCAAGCAGGGAGAAGCTCCTGCACTTAAGGATCTCCATTTCCCAAAGAAACAGGCCACTACTGAAACAATGGCCTTTCCGACAAAAACTATTTCTTTTCCCCAGCAATAAACCACATCATTTTCAACCTGCATTAGCTTGACGTAACAATCGCCTGCAGAGATCAGAGGGTAGAAGGATGTTAGCGAATCAGGCACCTGTTGCTTCTCAGCAGAAATACTGGTTGCTGTCTTCGGGGTTTGTCAGTATGGTAACACGCTTGCCTACCTCTCCATAAACAGTGCCAGATGGCAGTAACAGAAATATTTCTTACAGTGTCAGATGGCTGAGACTCTACTCTAGTCTCGCAGGAGCTGATTGGCTATTTGTCAGCAGTAGCATGTGGCCTGTGGGCGACTGGCTGGTGGGTGACCAGCCAATGGCAGAGCCAGCTGGCTGGATGTAGGCGGTCCATGCCCACATTAGCTATAGTCAGCACATTGGATGCAGGGGTTGGCATCATCTTCTGACAATGAAAACTATACTATGCAGTAGTTTGCCTCAGAGAGTAAGAAGGACCAAAGTATGTAGTAGGAGCATAACTGTGGACATTTTGTTACTAAACTCAAAATGTTATAACTCTCTGCTGAAATGAGTTCTAAGTACACTGTGACTTCACCCATGGGTAAAACACATCATAGCTGCTTATTTGTTAGCTTGTAAACAAGCATCGCTAACTCCAGGTCCACCAGCCCTGTAATGTGTCACAGTCATTGGTGCAATGCACTAATTTCATTGGATTCATGATGTTCCATTAATGTAATTCAAAATGAAGCACAGTCAAATAAAAGTTCCCCAGACAACCAGAAATATTTTTCAATTAACTGTCTATTTTAATACGTCGTTAAGGTGTCAGTAGGGACCTTAGGTTTGCAGGGGGACCCACTGCAATAAGGCTGGCTGCAGGGCTTGGCCCCCAGCTTCGGCGGTGTTCCTGAAAACAAGCAGGCCAACACCTCCATTCACAATCTATTAACGCCATTTCCTGGTTCAGTCATGGCTAAGACTAGGATAGTACATCCAAAGGCAAAGACGGACTGGTCGATAAGAAAATGGGTGAGATTTATAAACGCAGACAGCAGGAATCAACAGGGGAACAAGACTACAAGGTACTAAAGTAAATAGCAAATAAGGAACAAGGCTGGAGCACACAGGTAAGTGCATGGATAGGTTCAGTGACTGAACAAGGGGCCCCGAAGACACACTGGACTTAAATAGGCCTGGGGAATGAGTCCAGGGACTGCAGGTGCACTGTCAGAACTGGTTAGGCTGGTTTGGGAAGCAAGAGAAGATCTGATCCACTACCCTGTGCTGGCCAGCTAGCTGGTGGCATGATAGGTCCTCTTACTGTATACTCACAGATACTCATTCATCCACTGGAAAGGAGCTGGGGATTATGAGGGGTTCAGTCTCTGTGCCCGTGATCGGAAGGTGACTGGTTCAAGCCCTGGGCTCGGCGTACTAGTCACATGTCCGCTGGCCACTTCAGCAAGGCTCTTAACCGCCCCCGGCTCCAGGGGCGCCACACGCTGGCTGACCCTCCACTGTGACCCCCAAGCTACGGAGAGCAAGAATTCCATTGTACTGGTACTTGTGCAAATGGCAAATAAACCATTTATTATTAATGAATTTTCCGGAGTGTGCAGGGATAAATGTGAGTGTTTGATGGCAGCTTGTACGTTGGTTGAGACCTGGAGGGCTTCCTCCACCCTCAAACTGAGCCTTTGCTCTGCTGGAGATAGTGGAATGTGGACTTCTACAGCTCGCTTTCACATGTAAAGTAGCAGGTCCTGAACAATGTGTGGCCTGATGGAGCTGTACACACAGGTGCACAGTAATTACGATGACAGATTTTGCTGGGTACAGTGAACCATTGAACGCTCAATCCATGATATTTTTTCAAACATTTCATTTGTCGTGAGTGCCCCTGGAAGACAGGCTGTCCCGTGATATTTGGAACACTTTCAGCGGCAGTGACAGATTAGCCTGAAAACACGGCGGCACAGCAGCCGTAGCCACTAGCTCCAGGCGATCAAGGTCACACTGCCAGCTTCCACATCTCGCACAATTAACCCACTTTCAGGACGTGATCTTTTGGGATGTAACTAAACACGGACACATCCTCTGATACACTGGCACGACATCGGTGAGAGGCTGTGTGTCGCTCTGAGGGAGCTGTATGGGCCGAATTTGTGTGCTTTACCCTTTGATAGAGAAGAAGCAGCTGTTCTCCTATGATAGTTTCGCATTTACACTCAACACTTTCAGTGTAAATAGTGCAGGTGTGAGGCTGATGTAACTTGTACCATCACATTACGCAGCCAAACTGGCACATTGCCAACAGATTAAAATGAATTAAAAATCTAATGTGTATACAATCAGTTTGGGAAAATTTCCCAACTTACATCTGGCTCAATTCCACGCATTGAGCAAAAGATTAAAGTTGCAAAAAGCCCAGCAAGGTTCCAGCAAAAATGGGTACCTTCCGCGCGAGGTCAGAATGCGGGCTTCTTCCGAGGCCAGTCAGACCCCGGGGTTATTCTCAGCCAGGTGTACACGCCAGAATGACAGCACACTTACCTCATAGGTAAGGTTAAACTTGGGTGGTTCGACCTTTTGGTACCTACGTCAAACCCCAGAATTCCAGAGCATTTGGTACGTTCCAAGCATATGCATATCATCATAGGATGCTGGGGAGCTGACAGGATTCTCAGGGAAAGTCAGGGAACTGGGAGACGGCATGGAGGCCCACAGCCTTTCTACACTGACCTGCTTTCTCCCCGTGTCCCAGCTGTCTATAGGAAATCCTTTCCCTTGCTGGTGGGTGCTGCAAGGTCACTTATCTTCCAGTCGAGTGCCGTTGAATTACTCCACCTCATTGGTTCATTCCTTCACCATCTGTACCAAAAAATACATAAAACTATTATTATCCTCATAGACAATCAGGATTTCTCTGTATTGTCTTAATATACCAGAACAGATTTTGTCACCTTAATCATAGATCATTTCTGTCTCTCTCTCTCTCTCTCTCACACACACACACACACACACACACACATACAAACACACGCACAATCCTCAGAGGCCTGTCAGCATATTGGCTCCCAAATTAATTTTTAAAGAATCATATCCACCTTTTACAGAGGGACTCTCTGAGGTTTCGCAGATAGAAAGGCACCCCGTCTGACATCAGCGTTTCTTATGTGGCTTTGGACACCATTATAAATAGGCCTGACTTTCAATTCGGATATTTATAGAAGCTTTGGCCAAACTCACAATTCCGCCTTAAACGCTGATAAAGGATGAGGCCTGTAAGAGAAAGGATCGTGCTGATCTACTGGACGTGTGCTGAAATTGCACTTCAGGAGCTGCCGGTCATTATATTAAGGATCATAATGGAGATGTTTGTCTCTGTCTGACAGGGGGTCTCACACATACAGTAGCTACATGCTGTACACAGTATAGACAAGACAAATTTCACATACAGAAAGAGAAAGTGCATGTCAGTGCGAAGAATACTGGAGTAACTAGAATATGAACAAAACGACACAGTAAGCAGAGTATTGTACATATAATAAGTATAATATATATGCCACACATATAATAATATGAAATGGTAAGGAATGTGGGGGCAGCATGGTGGCGCAGTGGTTGGCACTGACGCCTCACACCTCTGGGACCAGGGTTCGGGTTTCAGCCATGGCTCCGTCTGTGTGGAGTTTGCAGGTTCTCCCTGCATTGTGTCCTGCACATTCTCCAATTTCCCTCTACAGTTCACAAACATATTAAGTAGCTGACAAAGTGTGTGTGTCTATCCACCCCAATTTGGGGCACCTCTCTCCATCCCTATTTGGGGTACCTCTCTCCATCCCTATTTGGGGTACCTCTCTCCACCCCAATTTGGGGCACCTCTCTCCACCCCAATTTGGGGCACCTCTCTCCATCCCTATTTGGGGCACCTCTCTCCACCCCAATTTGGGGCACCTCTCTCCACCCCTATTCTTCAAGTGTGTGGTGACGGCAAGCAAATTGACTATTTCAATTGACCACGATGCAATTAGTTACACAGGTCTACAAATTTGTTTTTCTTCAGGTGCCAAGGTTTTAGTATTTGAGATACTGAACATCCATGAAAATAATGCACTACGACTTGTGTGTGATAACAAATGCAGTAGCTTTTAGTCCGTCTTTTGAATCTTTAACAGTGTCTTAGGTAATGAAATAGCCCATATAATTATTTTGTATTTCACTTTGTAGGCCTACAATGCTGTAAAAGCGACTTTTTGAAGCCAGAATTCAACTGTGAATTTGCAGAGGAAAGAAGTCGGCTACAGTATAAGTTTGTCAACCCAGTCTTGGTTTATACCCAAAAAGTTCTGTCTTAATTTTTACATGTATTTATATACTTATTATGACTTCATCAAGAAGAGCCTGCATCCTGATGTATTCTTCTACGGCCTGGAAGAGTTTTGTCTCTGTTGTGAAGAACTACCTGGGTAATCACAGAGCAGACAAGTATGAAGAACTGGTGCAAGATATGCTTGCTATCTTCATGTCAGGATCAACTGCTGTCTCACTCTGTGTCGCTTCCCTGATTGGCCAGCAGGCGTCGCTGGTCATTCCATCCCTCGTTTTGTCAGTCTTTGTTTTTCTCCTGTTTGCTGTCGGCCTCATGGCTCAGCACATCGAGCATCTGGGTGTCTGTGAACCCTTTTGTCTTGTGTTCGAATCCCACCTCCGCTGTTTTTGTATCTTGTTCCCTAGTGTTTCATTGTGTGACTTTTCTTGTTCCTGTGTCTTGTGAATTGTATTTGGTTGTGGCTTCATGCTTTGTGCCGCCGCTTGTGTTGTTACCTGTCTAATTCCCCAGTGTTACATTCTGTTTCCCTGTTCAGGTCCCTGAGTTCATTAGTTTCCCCTGTTGCCTGTTCTTCTGCCTGCCCTTATGTGTTTCCCTGATTGCTCGTTGTCCTGCACCCTCCCCTATTGGTTAATTGTCTGTCTCACTCCTGCCGTCTCGTTAACCAGTTCAGTTTTAGTATTTAAGTCCCTCCCTGAGTTCTGGCCCTTAGTGGTTTGTTGTTTTATGTTTGTTGCGGCCGATTTCCCTCTTTGTAAATTTAGTCTTTATTTATTCCCTTTTAGTTTTTTGACCCCATGTGGTCCTTTAGGTTTTTTTGTGGTGTTCTTGGTGTTTTCTGGTTTGTTTACTAAATCCCTATCTGTCCTCTGAGACGCCAGTGAATCATCCATTTCTGTTCCGACCTGCATTATGCTTCATTCCCACTCAAAACCCGCCCGGATCCTTGACCCTTCAGAAATTTGGGAGTTAATATGCAAATCTTCATAGCCATTTAAACATTTCCAGATAACTTCAGTGAGGAACAAGGCGAGAGGTTCCAGCAGGATATAAGGGTGATGGAGGAGAGATATCAAGGCAGAGGAGACACACACATACAACCAACTTTTTCCTATCACTGTTAGATAATTTTAATTTCTTTTTTGTATAATGTTAGACTGTTTACTTACTTAGTTGTAACTAAATTTAAAATATTCTTGTAATTTTGAATGCTTTTCAAACGTGTTGCGTTAACTAATTAATTAACCATTAAATAATTAAAAAGTGTGGTAATCAGGGTTTTTTTTGGGGGGGGGGTGTTCCCCTAATAGGCAGGCTTCAGCTTAAAATGGACTTGAAATAGGCTTTTGCCTTTACATAATTGTGTGAGTGAATGGTGTGTGAGTGTGCCCTGTGATGGGTTGGTGCCCCTCCCTCGGTTGTTCTCAGCCTTGCACCCGTAGCCTCTGGTATAAGCTCCGGACCCTCCATGACCCTAAATAGGATAAACAGTTACAGAAAATGGATGAACTGATAATTGTGTCCCTCGAATGTCAGATTCTCTCCTACGCCATTGGGAACCAACTAGGAATATAACACCGATACTGTATGTAAGAGAGGCAAAATGTGAACTATTATTAGGCTAATTAGTAAGTCGGACTAATTCCATTATAAGTGGAAATCAGGGAAGCTCTTAATGGAAAAGAGAGAGGATTTGATTTTACGATGCAAAGATAATTATTAGTCTGATGGTATCATAGTGAGTGGTGTGACGTATCTGAAGCCAATTAAACTCGACTTTCTTCAGCCAATGGAAGTAGGTTCAGTGGGTTTTGTTTTTACATTTGTCATTAACGAACACAGCCTGTTAATCTAAAATTAAAAACTTTGTCATTGGCTGTCTAATGTTCGGAGCATATCCAGAGCTGCTAACTGGACAGACGGGCAGGATTGGACAGGCCGCTCTAGCAGCCTGTAAAGCCCATAGACTGTACCATTACTGAACCTTCCTTTGAAAGACTTCGACACTGAGGCTGCTAAGTGTTCAAACACACCTTTTCCTCCCATCGTCTGCATGAACCTTCGACACCCAAAGAAAACAGAGCGATAATCCCGACTTCCACCTCCTGGGCTGTGCAGCAGACGCACATTCCCCACCCAGTGCATGTTAATGAGTAATAATAATGGTGAGTGCCTACAGCTCACAATTGTATACTGTCTCTTTAAGTAAGGGAATTATGGCACTGGGCCAGGGCATCCTTTAATGTCTCTGTAAATGTCAATATTTCTTGAAAACAGTCCGGTACTGTGGTTCTGATGGCGGAAGTTAGCTTCCTGGAGCCGGTCAGATAACGGGTCGGTACTGGGGCACATCGCGAGCACAACCACTCCTCTTTCATCCTCCCTTGAAGACATGTCTCTCGCTTCTTCCACACTTCCGTCTCATCTGTCAGGCCCTCGGGCCTGGCCCGCTTTCATACAAGTGCCAGTGCATCAAAGGACGATGTCATTCCACACTGCGAGGGTGGGTGGGGGGGCACCTCGACACCCACACCCCAGCGATCTGTGCAAGGTGACTAAGTCAACGCGATGTTGAACCTGCCCCAGAAAGGTAGCATTAAATAAATATGCCCGGCTACATCTCTGAAGGGGGGGGGCACTCTGTGTGCTGTTGATGGCTTGATGGATTTTATGTATAACGAGCAGGGAGAACAAGCAGTGTGACTTGCTCAAGGGCCATACTCATGCCTTGCAGCGCGCAGGTCTGAGAGCTGATTCAGGTGTGCCTCCAGGGAAGTTGTGAATAGGTGTTTAGCACCAGCAGAGCTAATTCTGGACCTTCCTACTAAATCATTGGTGTTCTACACCAGCTCTATATCCACAGAACCCTTTAACTGGAACGGGAGTTTGCTGGTACCACCTCCTCCTAGAGTTCTCTCTGCTCCTCTTTCTGCTCCTCCTCCTCCCAAGCTTCCCAGTACTTGGCCACATGTAAGCGGGAGATAAACCTTTATCATCTCCGACGACCTTCTTGTCTCCTCTGATAAAACGTTAATGGCCACTTCTGGCCCTGGCCGGCACAGCATGGAGGTCACCAGCACCGTTTATTTGTTTATTTCCGAGCGCACTATGCTTCTTGGGGGGAAAATGCTCCCGTCAGGCCGCTTACCTGCGATAGACCAGTGCTAGGCTAGTCTTAGCGGTGCGTGCTAGTTCGTTTCATCCGATTGGTATTCATGGCAGCCACCTGTCCGTTGACCTCTCACTCCCTCCATTATCATGTCGTACTCAGCTCTTTCTTTTCCCACCCATGATGGTCATCAACAGCCTCTTCACAAGCGAACATCTGAGAACAAACAGCAGGGCCAGAGCGGAATGTTCCGCAAGACTGTCCTACGCTTAACGATCTGCCAAGTGCCAGCGTCAGTGGTCTGTGGGACATACGAGACAAAGTGAATCCTGTTTTATTCCGTTTCCCTTGCAGACGTTGGACACTGTGGCCAAGAACGTCATGTCTGGCTTTTTCTTGACCAAGAATCCACTCCTGATGCATTGAGTCAGTAAGAATCAGTTAAAATGATTTATTTAGCTGAGGCTGTAATCTAAAGTGGCAGACAGTTTTGGAAGCAGTCTGACATTCCCTGGAGTAACCGGGTGCTTAGGGGCCCTTGTTCAGGGGCCTAACAGTGAAACTGACCATGCGATTTGAACCGACCACCTTCCGATCACAGTGTCCCAACCCAATAGCACTGAGCCACACACTGGCCTCATGAGCCATGAGGTTTGGGGGCATCATAACTATTCAGAAGAGGTTTCATTGTGAAATTCATGTGACTATCAACTGACCACCAATGAAAAACTGGAAACTTCCTATTGCCAATTCTGATATTCACAGGTCACATACTCCATGACCTTCCACAAGCCCAGCTTTTTGGATGCATCTTAAACATTTTCAGCACCCCATCCATATTCACCCCTGTTTCCTGGGTTCTTCTGGGGTCTCCGCAGGTTCCCCTCTCTCTGGATTTTTGGCACATAAAACACGGAACGTTTCTTTCAGCCTGGCTCCAAGCTGACAGGCAGCTTCGCCTGGAAAATGGTGGGCGAGCTTGACACCGTCACACCGGGGTCGAAGCGCACATCTGCTGTCACCCGTGTGCCCCCCTAAGAGCACTAAACCCTTGGCGTCTGTGGCCCCCACACTGCTTGCTATGAATACAGAGCGTGTGAATGTGGGGGACGCATTTCCCGTGACACTTTTGCAGGTTCAAGTCCAGTACTGTGTAAAATATTTATGTAGTGCCTATCAGAAAGGCAACAACCTGTATTCCTAATTTTTCTAAGCTATGCACACATGCTCATATTTCTACATAAACACAGCACACATCATGCAAATGCTCTGCACGGTCAAAAAAGCCGTGTAATAAAGCATGTTTCCTGCCAGATTTTACCAGCCCCTGCGACACTGCATCAAAGAACAACAAAAAAATGCATGTTCATGTAAACAGGAAGTGATTTCCAGAGTAAACAATACAGGCTGTCAAGGCCTGTTGCTCATGTTCTCGGAAAATGGCTTCTTAATGAAGTCTTGGAGGACTAAATTGAATTGAACGCTGTAGATCAAGGACTGCCAACACAAGGGCATTTTGGCGAAGCAAATATGTCATAATTGAAAAATGGCCCATTGAGAAACAAAAAACTGTTTAATTTTTAAAATATATTTTCTCTGGCAGGACAACAACAGGATGGGTGTGATGCATGCTGGCCTCTTTTTTTGTCTTCTGGAATGTGCACAGAAACACCTTGTATCAGCTGCAACTACAAACAGTGCCTACAGAACTGCTAACATTTTTAAATCTGCCCCATTGACCCCATTAACTGAAATGCAGCAATTCACTGACCCCCCCCCCGTGAAGGGGCCATACTGGCCAGCATCACTAAAGCAATTTAAATGCTGAGGTCTGCCGAGGCACGAGGCAGCCAGCATAGTGGGCAGAGTCATTGTAAATCTGGTGTCGGCCTGGAGCTTGGATCACAGAACAAGCATCTGGCTGGGCCCGTCTGGGCTTCTGTGGGGTCTGTTCGGACTTCTTAAACTTCCCTTCAGTGGGGAGAGTCACATTTAAGAGTAATAAAATCCCTGAACCCAGCACAGAATGGATCACTCGCTTCGCGCCCTGAAGCCGAGATCCTGAAGCGGCCAGTATTTGGGGGAACCTACACCAGGCTCCTGACCGGACCACTACCTTCCTCTGCCTTTATAGCCTATACCCTTGTAATTAATTTGATATATTGAGAAGTAAATCATGCCATAAAATGACTTCATTGAATGGACACACTCCCCAAAAGCTTGCAATCCTCAATCATGCTATTTATGTTATAATGTTCATTTACACATATTAGAAAAATTCAGTAAAAGGATGAGAGTCCTACTGTACCTATCGTTCAAGCATTTAAGTTCCTTATGTTTTGGTTGTTGCCTATTCATTGTCCAGATGTGATCAGTTAAGGCCTGATAGATTTTTCCTCCAGACTCCAGTGTCCAAGGCGTCCCTGATACTGCGACGGACATATTTGGTCATAAAAAACCCTATGAGTTATGTTGGCGTCCTGCCTCCTCACCTGAGTGCTTCACATCCGACTGTGGAGCCAATGATATGGCATCGTTCCGTAGCCACGGCAGCGGAAGGGACACTGGGCGGCCGTCTAATGCCGGAGCTTCTTTCCTCGTGTCGTTCTTCCCTCATCCTCCTACACTCCCCCGCCCTTCCTCACACACACACGTAACACCACTGTTCTGACTGGAGGTTTTCTCACATAAATCACCGGGGGTCAGGAGCCCTTGACACATGTAAAATACAGGCCCGTGTTTAAGCTGCAGCCTGCACAGTGACGGCCCTGGCAGGTCTGTGCGATACAGCATTAAAATTCAACAGGGCCCCGGGGATGAAGAAGTTGGCCAATCTGACAGCTCGCCTGCGTCATGTGACCTGCTCTGTCTACCTCTCTGATGAAATTCCTTAATAGAGAGACAAATTACAAAAGACAAGTGATGGAATTGGCTTGAACCGGCTCACATACAGTATGCAATGATACATGGACCATGGAAGGGGGGGTGGGGGGCGGGAACACTAGGGCCCGTGCCTAGGTAACTTTCAGAGCATCATTATTAATGCAGTTATGAATGATCACAAAAAATGACTTAAGTGTAATATTTTGCAAACCGATAAAACTTTATCAAGAAAAGCCTGACGATATCTGTGTTTTCTAAAATAAAAGGACAAGACTTTTTGCCCTCAGTACCCCCTCCCCGCACTTTGTTTAAATTACTTGTGTAGTCTGTGTGATCATACACACATACACAGACACACACATGGCTGTAATGCGATCATACACAGACAGACAGACACACGCATGGCTGTCTCCTGACTTTTCTGCCTTATTCTCATCTTGTATGAAACAGGCAGTCAATAACCTACTATAAGGTGACCTGGTGACACACTTTCCTCCGCTCAGATAGTTAAGAAGATAAAGACAGAAGCCTGATTACGGTCAGAGGGCCCATCCCTTCTGATTAGGGGCCTGCATGTCCTCTGATCCTGGCCTGAGTTTTGGAGGGAATCCCGCTTAGCTGGTGTGGGCGGAGCCTCTGCGGCTGCAGTCACAGGTTCGCTCAGAAAACCTTGGGCCTTGTTTCCCGCGACTGGAGCTGCAACCCGCTGGCCGTGCCGAATGTGTTGACATGTAAAACACGAAACAAAGGCATCGTCACTGCAAGCAGGGCTTGCACGAAGCTGACCTGTGGCTCTGAACCTCATCCGAATCCAGCCTTTTATGTTACGGCCGCTGTTTGCCACGTGTTGCTGAAAGGATGCGTCTATTGAAGGTCCATTTCAGGAGACGCTAATGCACTCCAGTCCAGCATGAAGGGATGGACCAATATTCTAACACGCCAAGAAGGGAACCAGCTAAATGAGAGAATAATTCATCCGTTTCAGAGCTGCTGATCACAGACAGCAGTGCATCCTGGGGCCCCTCTCAGGATCCATGAGTCATAAACACACTCTAGGCCATTTATAAGCAACAAAACACCGAATGATCTTTTGGATGCAGGTGCAAAGTACCCAGAGACAGCCACAGGAACATGGGGAAAACACGCAAACCCCCCACACGCAAAACAGAAAGTAGGGGAGCAGAACCCACAACCCTAGTACGCCAAAGCCACGGTGCTCTCCACGACACCCCTCATAGGACGGCTGGTTCTAAATGAACTTAAACAGCAATGTTTCTCCGTAACATAAAGTGAACTACTACTGAATTTAAATTTGTCATGGATGATAATCGCGTATTACAAGCCTATTTTTAAACTCACGCATTATACACCTACTGTAGGGCAGTCATTTTAATAGTACTGCAGGGTATTAATAAAACTGGATATAAAAGGATAGAAAGTCAATGCGAAACAGAGCAGGCCCACCCACGACTGAATAAACCTGCGAAACAGGAGTGAAGAGTGAAAACAAAACGGAAAAACGCGAGTGTCACTGTTAGGCCTTCCTCGCAGTCTGGCGTGGATGAGATTCTGTCTGCCTACCAAAGGGTAGGAGGGGGGGTTAAACATTTTTATGCCCTGAGAGTCAGTGGGTGTACCTGATTGACTTATGAGATGCTCTAAAAGGCAGAGGTGGTGTTTAAGATAAGCCAATGAAAATGGCACAAAAACACTACATTTGTGATGGTCTATTTATTTTTAACAGCCAGCAGGGACCCGTAAGGCCATCTTGCTGTCCTTTTGATGTTTTATAAGTTCCATGCAGCCATGGTGAGAATTCAGCTAAACAGCCCATCTGAAAATTAACAAAAGAAAAGCACATCAGCCACTTTCCTCCCAGTACTATATATGCATATAATCTGGAATGGGACAGACTGGATTTGGGACAGTCATCTGGAATGGGACAGACTGGATTTGGGACAGTCATCTGGAATGGGACAGTCATCTGGAATGGGACAAGTATCTGGAATGGGACAGTCATCTGGAATGGGACATGCTGGAATGGGACATGCGGCCGGAATGGGACATGCGGCCGGAATGGGACATGCTGGAATGGGACATGCGGCCGGAATGGGACATGCGGCCGGAATGGGACATGCGGCCGGAATGGGACAGGGAGTGGAGCAGACATTAATGGTGCTAGATTCATGTTCGGCTGTTTTTCAGTTTAATAAATGAAGCTCATGTTATCAGGCAGGTACTCAGCTTAATGGCACAGTTTATAAATACTGCAATCCATTCTCATTGACTAAATATAATTTGCTTAATCCATTCATGTGGACAAGGCTTATTTCATGACTCATTTGCATGTGTCAGTTCAGCCTGGTTATGAGCCAATTCAGGCCTTTGTGACAGGCTGCGCTGAATCACTAATATCACCGCTCGATGATGCACGAGATTCGTAATCAAACGTTTTGTGAAATTTTGTCTTTGCACAGAAACAGAAAACGTTCTTGTTAGCCGCTTGAGACGAAACAAATCCCAGAAAAAACGCAATTTAATAGCAAATTACCGTGGTCAAGATCGATTTAGACACACTACTGCCATTAAGGGGCATTACGAGTGCTGCATGTTGGAAGAGGTCATGTATGTTGCAGACGGCAAAATTCAGGAAATACGCCCGAACAAAGAAGGAAAACATATAAACAAAGAGTGGGGAATTCATATAAATAAAAAGTAGGAAATGCAACAAAAGGAGAGGAAGTGAGTGCAGATCACGACACTGGAGGTAGTACATGTGACGTGAATGCAGCTGACCTGGTGACACACGTCGCACATGATGTCACTGCGCAGAGGGCAGGCTGTGCACCTAGAGGCTGAGCCCGGCGTCCTCTCGCCAGAGTAGATGTGCTCCATCTCATCGCTGTTCTATCATCTAATCTCCAAGACTCCTCAGATATGTATTGTCAGCCCAGCTTGGCATCACTCCCAGTCACTGGCTCGAAGGCTTCCTGAAACGCTTGGTGGAGTCGCGATGAAGGTGGAGACCGGCGATGGATGACGGTCCCTCATTTGCATCGTTAATGAGCGGTAACCGGAGCGAGAGAGTGGTGTGTTTTACAAATGTTAACAGAAGACAATTCCCGTAGGAAAATGAATGACCTTGGCCTTTTCACATTATTCATTGTTTTCATTCAGTAGAAGCCGATCGTCTTAAAAACTGCGATATACATGGTGTGACGACGGCAGTCTGCTTCTGACAAAGTGCCGCAAGAAGACATCGAGTGTCATGTTTATTTTAGTTAGTGACAGAGATAATTATAAAAATATGATGGAGAAAAAAATCAATAATTACCAATATGTACGCAGAGCAGATAGAGAAGGTTAGGGATTTTGGAGTCTGGTGACCTTCAGTGAGTTACATCATTCCGCATGTCATATCACCAACCAGCTGATGGGTTAGATCTAGGGCAGGAAAACTCGGTTGTGCCCATGTGCAAACTGGATTATTTCAGTATGTTTATGTGTAGCTATGGATAAAAATGCAGGCAAACATTTTTATCTTCATACACAGTGAAATATACAAATCTGAAGTTTCTAAAAATATCCCTCTATCTACCGGGATTTTAAAAGAGGAAAGTTCTGCATGTTTTACTTCTGTCCTCATAACATTTACAAACATACTAGCCTCCAGAAAACATGATACCATGCTTACTTTCTACCAGCTTCATACAAAATTTATGACTCGACGCCTCATGCATCGAAAATGCAAGCGATTTTTCTTGCAGTTAAAAGTGAAGATTATTTTTTTTTGCCCTTCTGACTTGATAAATGTAGGCTTGGTATTTGTGAGAAGTGGGAATTAAACACAGGGAAGTTGGCCTTAATTCCAGCTATAATAAATCTTACCAGATATTAAGTCTGGCACGTTCAGGGACAAAAGGCTTCCATGCGTCTGTTTCCTGCATTTACTTCAGTAAGTGAAAGATTGCAGGTTGAAGCGGATCCCATTTGGGCTTCACTAATTCCATTTCACAGATCGAAGTCAAAATGGCTTAGTCTCCTCTCATTATCCACCTGCACTTCCAATCCTTTTTTATTTATATATTTTATTTTGTATGTATACCCTGCCATATGTTATTCTTTGTCTCCTTTTTTATTTATATGCTTCCTCCTCTGTATCTGTATTGATTATACTTTCCTCTTTGTTTATACACTGTATTGGTTCACCTGCCTTTACACACACATGAACTTTAATGACATCCTATTCTTAATACATAGGTTCCAATATGGAGTTGACCCACCCTTTGCAGCTATAACAGCTTCAGCTCTTCTGGGAAGGCTGTTCACATGGTTTAGGAGTGCGTTCGTGGGAATTTTTGACCATTCATCCAGGACAGTATTTGTGATGTCAGGCACTGATGTAGGATGAGAAGGCCTGGCTCACAGTGTCCGCTCTAATTCATCTCAAAAATGTTCTTTCGAGCTGAGGTCAGGGCTCTATGCAGGCCAGTCAAGTTCCTCCACACCAGACTCGCTCATCCATGTCCTTATGGACCTTGCT